>CALYLW010001894.1:0-84110 GCA_944989445.1 Ampullaceana balthica
TCAAAATTAACCGTATTCCGGATTCTATTCACGGATTTGCTGGCAGCCAATCTATGAAATCCGAGGTCGCGACCGAAATTACGGTTGCTTCCACCTAATTGTACTTGTGTCTTTTTACATGTTTTGATCAAGAGTTTTAAAATAGATAATTATTGGCCAAAGTAAAATATTCACCTTTTACAGCTCGGACCTCGCTAAGTCGAACTCAAGGCACCTGATAAAAATAATCGACTTCACGGATGTTGTCGTGTTAGGAACATTGTGAAATAGGCGGAAATTAATCAAGGACAATATTGATATTGAGTGGGGGGAGACAGGTATGCCAGCGAGAAGGCTTGACAGGAAAGAGAGGCGGTGTCTGATGTTTCACAATAAAGGAAGCCAACTTGGCTTTTACATACCGACACCACTTAAAAAAGCCCCTCCCCCCCATACACACACGTTTACTTTACTCCCTCCACAGTGGGATGGGGGGAAGTAAGATTTTTCTTTTTAAAAAGAGTCACAGCATGCAGCAAAGGGTCGCAGATTAGTTACCCTGCTTCCAGCCACTCCTTTTTCTTGTCTAGGTCATTTTTTATCTCAAAATAGTCATTTACGTGGCTATACGCAACACGTGTTCTGAAATGTCGCCCAGAATAATAACCCAAACGCCTTGGAAAATTCGACTAGGGGCCGTCCATAAATTACGTCAAGCTATTTTTGACCATTTTTAACTCCCCCACCTCCCACAAAGTACGTCACACTTTCGAACAAAAAGTTTGTTTTTATTAACAAAATAATTGAAATTTAATATAAAACACCGTGACGTCATACATGACAGGACCCCCCTCGCCCCTGTCACAAACTGTCACACTTTCTTACACCCCCTCACCCTCCCCCCTCTCTGGAGCGTGACGTACTTTATGGACGGCCCCCTAAGGGAGGTTGGAAGCCACACAATCGTCGAGTTAAGGAATCTAAATACACTAGTCTTGTGGAATTTCACGGGACCTAACAATTAATTCGATATAGCGAGGTTTTCTACTTAGGGAAGTTCGACTAAGCAAGATCCGATTGTATATATTTTACAATACATTTAGCAGTCACCCAGTGTGAAGACTTGTATTATTACCTAATTGTATATCGATTACACTTGTCCCACTGTATAGCTAATCCGTTGATAAATCAGCAATGCAAAATAGTTCAGCCGCTTAAAATAAATTTCTGTAAAATGTGTAACTGAGCCCTTGTACAGTTTCGAGTTGTTTTTTTTAGCCACCAATCTGTTATATCGTCTAACCTCAAGTCGCCCCGTGTGCCGTCGGCTGGTTTGGAGAAAACTGCCAGTACAAATGCCACTGTACCGGCAAAGACTGTGACGAGGAGGGTCAGTGCAGACCAGGCAGTAGGTGTGTGATTGGCTGGTTTGGAGCTTCCTGCCAATACAGTAAGTTGATGGTCGTGTCTAACCTTGATGTTCATTACAGTATAATAACAAGCAAACCTTGGCACACGCTGTCTTTCTGTCACAACTTATCTTCAATATCAAACAAAGAAGTCGATCGGGTAATTGTTTCACTTTAATTTATCATGCAGTACATCTGGCTGCTACAATCGCTATCCAACATTATGTCCACTACGTCTCTACGGTCTCCGTCAATTCCACACTGGTATATAGGGTGAGTATGTCTCCGTGCGCTCCGAATGTCCAGTCCTAAATAATGTTCCCCTAATATAGCTCCAAAAAAAGTGACATTCCAATACTACTTCGCCTATCTGGTGTTGGACATAAAATGTTATGACGACTTCAACGCCTTTCATTGATTTAAATTGGCCTGTAATTTTTTTACAGTCTGGCCTGTAATTTTTTGGGCCATAAAAATGGTAGTCCAGTAGCATCCCCTAGTCCCTATAATCTACAAATGTCTTACTCACTAAAAGTGACCCGCCTCCTGCCTTCAGTCCTTTGATCACTTAGCAGCAGTCTTAGCTGGTTAAATCTGGACTCTTGTTGCTGTACGCCTGACCCAACACCCACTCTCAAATATTACACCAGGTACTACGGTACTACCCTACTTGATGCTCATGACAGTATACCGTAGAATTATGTTCATGGCAGTTTATCATAGAGCAATAGAAAGATGTTTATGAAAGTGTACCATAGATCGACGTTCATGTCAGAGGGAAATCTTTGAGTTGACAAAGTCGAACAAACAAAAACTTTTATATACGCAATGGAATTCCCAAGCGAAGTCAACCAGTAAATTCTACTTTTTAAAAATTTTGAATATTTGCGCACATCAATCAATTTATGTACAACGTTATTGCAGCTATTAATAAAAACGTCTCAGTTGACAAAATTGTCTCACTAACCAATTAAAACGTAAAAGTAAACTGGTTTGATTAAATAATGGCAGGATGTAGAATAGAAGGGTACTATACAAAGTATTATAGATTTAAACAGAACATTGTGCCAGGGATAAGGGGGTATTAATAAAGTGTGATAGATTTAACCAGAACATGGTGCCAGGGGATAAGGGGGTATTAATAAAGTGTGATAGATTTAACCAGAACATGGTGCCAGGGGATAAGGGGGTATTAATAAAGTGTGATAGATTTAACCAGAACATGGTGCCAGGGGATAAGGGGGGTATTAATAAAGTGTGATAGATTTAACCAGAACATGGTGCCAGGGGATAAGGGGTATTAATAAAGTATGATAGATTTAACCAGAACATGGTGCCAGGGGATAAGGGGGTATTAATAAAGTGTGATAGATTTAACCAGAACATGGTGCCAGGGGATAAGGGGGTATTAATAAAGTGTGATAGATTTAACCAGAACATGGTGCCAGGGGATAAGGGGGTATTAATAAAGTATGATAGATTTAACCAGAACATGGTGCCAGGGGATAAGAGGGTACTAATAAAGAATGATAGAGTTTACATCGGCGTAGCGTGGGTATACGCCGCCCGGGGCAGAACCTAGCTTTGCTGCACACACACAGATAAAATAGGTTGATGCTATAGAGAAAAGATAATTTGTATTAGAAAGCAATAATAAGGACACGATACATTTTAAATTTCTGAAATAAAAAGATAAGCTTTCATTTCTTGATTAAAATTGATATTTACAGTTTTTCCTCATTACTAAATCTTTGATGTATCAAAGTTGTCAGCCATGCAATGCTCAGTAGCCAAATGGCTATGGATTAGTCAATTTACCTGTCTCATCTCTATTTTGGTGTAAGGGGGTGTCCATAAATGACGTCACGCGATTTTGTCCGATTCCCACCCCTCTCCACTCGTCACACTTCGTCACGAAAAATTTAGACCCCCCCCCCAATATGACGTCACAAAGCTTTGACCCCAAACACAAAAAAAAAGCCGTATTTTCTAATTTAATATTAGCATGTTGCAAATTACTTTTCTGTCATGTAAATATGTTTTTAAATCCCTTATATTAGCTTCACCGCCGTCCCTCTCTGTCTCTCTGTCTCTCTCTCTCTCTCTGCCTGTCGTTCGTCGTCGGGCAGGCTGGCGGGCGGAACACTAAAGTAAAAAAATGACACAGTTCCCGTGATGCTATCAAGCTGAAATTTTGCATATAGACTTGTGTTACCTAACAATGCGTCGTATCAAAATTTCAGATCAATCCAATGTACCGTAATTAAATTATTCAATTTTTAGTTTATCTATATAAAACTGTGATAGCGGTCGCTATTGTTTACATGTTACGATTCACTTAATTTCACGCCACCCATCTACGACCACATCTCGTGTTTATGTTTAGGCTGTAAATGTTTGTCGCGTTTGAACATAATCAATAGTTTTTAGTTATGTCTTATATATAAGGGATTTATAGTTAAAAACTTTGTTTTTACGGGTTTGTTTTTATTAGTGTAAGTCTGCTCTCTAAAATATCGTAAAACCGTGTGAAGCCATTAAGAAGACGTCATTTAATGAATTGAACTTGAACTATCCCTTAACCCGTCGTTGGGTCGTTGGGGCACCATCGTGAACTATCTCACGCCATTCATTTGTCCCAGTCCTGTGCTGCCTTTTGAGAGTCGCTGAATGACATTTTATATGAAGTTGCGCGTTTTGATGTGACGTCATATTTCTTAAACACCCCCTCCCCATCGTTACACATCGTCACACATGCATGACCCCCATCCCCTCCGAGGCACGTTATTTCATTTATTGTCGACTCCTAAGGTCCCTGTCTAATTTGGGGAAGTAAATGTTAAGACGTTGGACACTTCTCAATATCGCTGCACTTATAATTAGGGCTGCGGAAATTAACGATTAATGTCTCGATTAATCGTTATAAAATTTTAACGATTAAATTTTTTTTAAACCATTAATCGACCCACCACTTATAAATGTATCTTATCTTATCAATACAGACGCTCCTTCTATGCAGAAGATAGTTGCGTCCACAGACCATGATAGATGATCTGTTGGCAAGTGATGCAGCATTCACAGGCCACGGCTTTGTGGGTTCCACGCATTACCCAGCCGCCTAACTACATGTAGTGTTAGGTACCCATTCGGAGCGGGGTGACTCAGGGACGCCCTAGGCCCCGGGAACAAACCCTTGCCTTCACACGGATTCGAACCCGTGACCATCGGTACGACAGTCCAGTGCGCTGCCACTCGACCACCGATTACTGGAAGTCAAAAAGTAAAATATTTCGGCCGATAAATATAAACTAATTTCTGGACGATTACACAAACATTTTGGTTTTAAACTATTGACTGACGTGAATGTTCAAATGTTGATAAAGGTTATTGTGTCCATTGAGAGAAATCGTTTGCCTACCATGCAATGTTCCCTCTAAGTCTAAGCTTCGTTGATGTGTGTGCAAAATTAAAAAAAAACTCGTGTGCAACTTCCATTTTTTGTGCAATATTTTACAAAATTTGCTGTGCGGTGATTCTAAACTCCTGCGTGGCGACGGTCAAATATCTGCGCAGCCGCGCTGCTTAAAGGTAACATTGCTACCATGGTTCTAACACTTCGCTTACATATCATCTGAAACCAAACATCCACTACAGTATCGGAAACTTCAGCTGAGCCATTCTACAGCTGTGTGAACGATTGTTCAGCTCGGCTGGTTTCAAATTTCAATTTTGGGCTTTAATCGAAATTGACGATTAATTAATGTTAATTTTTCAAACTTGAATAAATTATGGGCAGCACCACATCAGTGCCATGTTCTGTTTTTTTTAAAGTTCATTAGCATTAGTATCACAAGACTTTGGATTTATTATGGAGTTTAAAGTTTTGGCATTAGAAACGTTCACGTATTTTGATTTAGTTCCTTCATTTCTTTTATTAATTTTTGCCTTGGATTTTTTTTCCTTTTTATAACTTTTCTTTTAAAGTTTTTTATTTAATTTTTAGAAGCTAATTAACAACGAGGAATTTGCCGCTCCAAACAAAGTGCCGCCCGTACCATTCGATTGGCTAATGTTTAAAGAACATGCGTACAGAGTAGGGTAATTTTTGCTTCTTTATCAGGAGTGGCTGTCAAATTTCAAGAATCAATTAATTTGCCAGCTGTTCAGTGTCATGCTCTCATACTATTAAAGCCTATTAATATCAGAAGAATTTATATCCGATATTGAATTCATATTTTACTAGCAGAAACGTTCACATGTTTTAGTATAGTTCCTTTATTTCTTTTATTAACTTCTTATTTGGTTTTTATTTTATTTTTTCTTTATAAAAAGTTCCACATTAATTTTTTGGGTTTTATTATTAGAAGCTAATTCATTTTTAAAAGTTACGCCGAGCATTTCACCACACACAAATCGCTACGCCACTGAGTTTAACCAGAACTTGGTGGCATATTTGAGAGAGTACTAATAAAATATGATTGATTTAACCAGAATGTGTGATCAAAGTAAAGGTGTATTAATAGACTATGTTAGGTATCAAGAAATTATTTGATGTATAGAAACATCAAAGCTATCACACATGTTGACTTCTCCTGTCTGACAGAGACCCTATCTATCACACATGTTGACTTCTCCCGTCTGACAGAGGACCTATCTATCACATATGTTGATTTCTCCCGTCTGACAGAGGACTATCTATGACACATGTTGATTTCTCCCGTCTGACAGAGAATCTATGGGCACGTACAAGACGGTACCACAGGAAGAGGAGTTCAACATAGAGGACGATAATGACGAAACCTGTTCCGATAATCTCCTGTTGATGACTCTGAGATTAAATGCCGAGGCCCCCATCACGTGGTTTAGAATAGTGGTGAGAAAACTGGGTATGTACAACTGGAGTGCAAACGGCATTCGACACCCACACCCACACACCCACCCACACACACACCCACTTTTTAGAGCTGCAATGGACTTATTTTTTTTAGATTTGGAGCTTTGTTCAGGGATAAACACAGCTTAGAGGTACTTTGAGCTATAAATACAATCAAATGAATATATTCAGGCATAAACAAAACAGGGCAGTACCCTGACAAATAAACACTACAGCGAGATATCCTCAGCAGTAATGTTTTCAAATGCCTTGCGTCGCTGTAGAGACGGATGCAAGCGTTCATAAAGAGACACAAGCACATGCCTCTGAACACCTCGTTCGTAAAGAGTGGTAAGAATTTGAAGTAGAATTATATCTTTTCTGATGTCAAATCACTTTTTGTTGTCAAAGCATCTCTAAGTAAAATATATAAGATGACCAACAAATTAAACGGGAAGAAATTCAATATCAGTTTTGAGTATTTAAATAAAAAATTTACCAAATGTTACGGAATTTTTTTTTAACATAAGAGTGAGTCCATGTACCCATATATCTAGTTGATATCCCACAGACATGATTTAAAAACCATTCCATGCACCCATATATCTAGTTGAGGTACAACAAACATGGTTTAGGAACCATTCCATGTACCCATATATCTAGTTGAGGTACCACAAACATGGTTTAGGAACCATTACATGCACCCATATATCTAGTTGAGGTACAACAAACATGGTTTAGGAACCATTCCATGCACCCATATATCTAGTTGAGGTACAACAAACATGGTTTAGGAACCATTCCATGTACCCATATATCTAGTTGAGGTACAACAAACATGGTTTAGGAACCATTCCATGTACCCATATATCTAGTTGAGGTACAACAAACATGGTTTAGGAACCATTCCATGTACCCATATATCTAGTTGAGGTACAACAAACATAGTTTAGGAACCATTCCATGCACCCATATATCTAGTTGAGCTACCACAAACATAGTTTAGGAACCATTCCATGTACCCATATATCTAGTTGAGGTACAACAAACATAGTTTAGGAACCATTCCATGCACCCATATATCTAGTTGAGCTACCACAAACATAGTTTAGGAACCACTCCATGCGAGAAGGTATTCGGAAGGGACTTTGTGAGGATGTATATTAGGAGTAATTTGAGAGAAGTAATAGTGGGAGAAAGAACTTGGAAGGGGGAATATTAGTGGAGGTATTGATTGGGTAGTTGGGAGGAGATATTTTGGACGAAGTAGCTTTGCTATGGTGTTAAAATATGATCATTTTGATCACGTTGTGATTATTAGAAGTATGTACTGATTATGTTATGATTGTTGTGATGATGTCATGATTATTGTGATGATGTTATGATTGTTGTGATGATGTCATGATTGTTGTGATGATCTTATGATTGTTGTGATGATGTCTTGATTGTTGTGATGATGTTATGAGTGTTGTGATGATGTCATGATTGTTGTGATGATGTCATGATTGTTGTGATGATGTCATGATTGTTGTGATTTCACGATTGTTGTGATGATGTCATGATTGTTGTGATTTCACGATTGTTGTCATGATGTCATGATTGTTGTGACGATGTCATGATTGTTGTGATGATGTCATGATTGTTGTGATGTCACGATTGTTGTGATGATGTCATGATTGTTGTGATGATGTTATGATTGTTGTGATGACGTCATGATTGTTGTGATGATGTCACGATTGTTGTGATGATGTCATGATTGTTGTGATGATGCCATGATTGTTGTGATGATGTCGTGATTGTTGTGATGATCTTATGATTGTTGTGATGATGTCATGATTGTTGTGATGATGTCATGATTGTTGTGATGATGTCATGATTGTTGTGATGATGTCATGAATGTTGTGATGATGTCATGATTGTTGTGATGATGTCATGATTGTTGTGATTTCACGATTGTTGTGATGATGTCATGATTGTTGTGATAATGTCATGATTGTTGTGATGATGTCATGATTGTTGTGATGTCACGATTGTTGTGATGATGTCATGATTGTTGTAATGGTGTTATGATTGTAGTGATGACGTCATGATTGTTGTGATGATGTCATGATTGTTGTGATGATGTCATGATTGTTGTGATGATGCCATGATTGTTGTGATGATGTCGTGATTGTTGTGAGGATGTCATGATTGTTGTGATGTCACGATTGTTGTGATGATGTCATGATTGTTGTGATGATGTCACGATTGTTGTGATGATGGCACTATTGTTGTGATGATGTCATGATTGTTGTAATGATGTCGTGATTGTTGTGATGATGACATGATTGTTGTGATGATGTCATGATTGTTGTGATGATGTCATGATTGTTGTGATGATGTCATGATTGTTGTGATGTCACGATTGTTGTGATGATGTCATGATTGTTGTGATGATGTGATGATTGTTGTGATGATGTCATGATTGTTGTGATGATGTTATGATTGTTGTGATGATGTCATGATTGTTGTGATGATGTCATGATTGTTGTGATGTCACGATTGTTGTGATGATGTCATGATTGTTGTGATGATGTTATGATTGTTGTGATGACGTCATGATTGTTGTGAGGATGTCATGATTGTTGTGATGATGTTATGATTGTTGTGATGATGCCATGATTGTTGTGAGGATGTCACGATTGTTGTGATGATGTCATGATTGTTGTAATGATGTCGTGATTGTTGTGATGATGCCATGATTGTTGTGATGACGTCATGATTGTTGTGATGATGTTATGATTGTTGTGATGATGTCATGATTGTTGTGATGTCACGATTGTTGTGATGATGTCATGATTGTTGTGATGATGATATGATTGTTGTGATGATGTCATGATTGTTGTGATGATGACATGATTGTTGTGATGATGCCATGACTGTTGTGATGATGCCATGATTGTTGTAATGATGCCATGATTGTTGTGATGATGTTATGATTGTTGTGATGTCACGATTGTTGTGATGATGTCATGATTGTTGTGATGATGTCATGATTGTTGTGATGTCATGATTGTTGTGATGTCACGATTGTTGTGATGATGTCACGATTGTTGTGATGATGTCATGAATGTTGTGATGATGCCATGATTGTTCTCAGTTCCAGAAAGCTTGTCGAATCTTACCGTCTGGATCAGACAGAAAAAGGCCGATGACTGTTTCGTCCACAGCAACTACATCGAGTGCAATGAGACCAGGAAAGTTATCATTGACCACCGGACGGTCGATGTCTACTGCAGCTCAACTCGCGCCGTTCATGAACTCTTGCTAGCTGGATTGGCCATCAGGAACCTGTGCTCTGTTTATGTTAGTGCAGGTGAGCGGCGCAAGTTGAGTGAAAGAAGTAAAGAATTTAGCGTGGAAGAGGCGCAAGTTGAGTGAAAGAAGAAAAGAATTTAGCGTGGAAGAGCCGCAAGTTGAGTGAAAGAAGTAAAGAATTTAGCGTGGAAGAGGCGCAAGTTGAGTGAACGAAGAAAAGAATTTAGCGTGGAAGAGGCGCAAGTTGAGTGAAAGAAGTAAAGAATTTAGCGTGGAAGAGGCGCAAGTTGAGTGAAAGAAGAAAAGAATTTAGCGTGGAAGAGGCGCAAGTTGAGTGAAAGAAGTAAAGAATTTAGCGTGGAAGAGGCGCAAGTTGAGTGAAAGAAGAAAAGAATTTAGCGTGGAAGAGGCGCAAGTTGAGTGAAAGAAGTAAAGAATTTAGCGCCAACAGAATTCAAAATGGCTAGGAGCACGTGGCATACACTACTACCGATACTACTTAACATTTCAATCTTTAGATGAGATAAATGATATTGAAAACATGAAACTTTATAAACGAGTAAAAACTAAGAAAAGGTCACCGCTGTATGTATATTTCATGGATGCGAGTTCTCTAATCATTGCAGTTAATGTTTTTCGTTCTTTTTAAAAAAATGATGTATAGGCCGAAACGTAGCACTGAAGCAGCCTGCGTGGCAGTCAAGCACGCGCCAGCACCCACCTGGCGCCGCCTCTGCCGCCGTGGATGGCAACACTTCTGGTATTTACAGCCACAACAGCTGCAGTCACACTGCCCTGGTCGACAGATCTCCCCAATGGACGGTCAGATTTGCAACTCCGGTGTTGATCAACAGGGTTAAAATCATCAACAGACGTGAGTAAGGATTCGCCCCCGTCATCTGTCTCCACACCTCGCGCCGCCCAAAACATTTCGCCCCCTCAACCTCCACACTTCGTCCCCCCCCCACACACACACAAAATGCGCTCCAGCTACCTTCACATTTCACTCTAACTCTCAGAACAAGCCCCTCTACCTCCACACCTCGCCCCACCCCACACAATATGCCCATCTACCCACACATCACGCGCAACCCCACAAATTTCGCCCCCTCTGCCTCCACACCTACCACTACCGATGCACCCACAACACAAACAAATTTAACAACCCCGTAAAAACAACGTTTTCTTTAAACTATAAATTCCTTATATATGAGACATAACTAAAAGTATTGATTGTGTTCAATATTCGACGGACTAGCATTAACATTTACATATCGGGAAAATATTATTTAAGTATGTTCAATATAATGCGCACCGAACTGCGCGACATAAAAACATTTTCAAAGTGTGTTCAATATAATACGCACCACGCGATAGACTAGCACAAACGCTTACATGCTACATGGAGATACATAGAGATAATCTATGATATCCCTGATATCGGGGATTTCATCTGGACTATTTATAGTAACGTTATTAAAGCTTAAGACTGACGTGTGACTTGACAGTTATGCTTTCTCTTGATACTACTACTGAGACGAAACAATTTTTACCACTAACTCGTCACTTCTTTATGTGTTAGAAATTCGTTCTTTATTGAGAGACGTAATGAGAGTGATGTAACTCTCTGTCCCCAATGTCCAGTAACGGTAGACAACTAGGATTTCGTTAGTCTCCACCTTCTTCATTAAATTGACCATTCATTTTTAACCAAAGAATTGTCTAACTTTAGCCATTAACATGGAGCGACCATGTTCCTTCTTTTGATCGAACATGCATGTTTTTGACGGCTCAGGGAGAGAGAAAGAGAGAGAGAGAGAGAAAAAGTTTGAGAGAAGATTAGAGAGAGGACAAGAGAAGAGAAAGAAAGAAAATGACAGAGAGAGGAGAGGGAGAGAGAATGAGAGAGAGAGAGAAAATCGGAAAACGTCTTGACTCATTGTGTATTAATCAATTAATCTATTTTTATATTAAATTTTAGCGGAACAATGTTTTGAAGAATAAATACAGTCGAATCAATAAGCTCTCAAAATTGTTAGCATAGTAAAATTACGAAATTGTTTGTTTCTTGTCCAAGTCCAATAAACTGTTAAAATAGCTGATAAGATAGTTCCTTCTCAATGTACCTACATTTACATATAGACTCGTATCTTTTATTAAATTACTAGCAACAAAGCCTTCCAAGGACAGGAATAAGTGTAGGGTGTCCTGTGAAGTTCATGGTAGGACATCACAACATTACCCACCGTGGTCTGTCCAGAGACCCTACCCCCCCAACGCCGCGGTCTTTCCAGAGACCCTACCCCCCCCGCACCGCGGTCTTTCCAGAGACCCTACCTCCCCTCCCAAACACCCGCCGCCTCGACCGGCCATACATGTGTATCACGTAATAAAACAAACCTGTAAAAACAACGTTTTTGACTATAAATCCCTTATATATGAGACATAAATAAAAGTATTGATTATTTTCAAACGTTACAAACATTTAACGGACTGTATCCGTCTTAACTTTCCTTCGCTTTATAACCCCTTGGGGGGGGGTGGGAGAGGTGAAAGATCTGGTCACCGATCGCTGGACCGAGCTCAGCGTGACACGTACAATGTAAACAAAAGCACGCCGGTACACCTGGATAAAACACGAGATGTGGTCAACTATGGCTGACGTGAAGTAAAATGACCCGTAAAATGTAAACAATAGCGACCGCTACATATAATTTATATAGATAAACTAAAAATGCATTATTTAATTACGCTACGTTCGATCGATCTGAAATTTTGATACGATGCATTGTTAGGTGACACGAGCCTATGTGTCCAAATTTCAGCTCGATGGCATACGGGAAAGTGGGTCATTTTTTACTTTTGTTTTTCCGCCCGACGTACGAAGAGTGACGACAGACAGAGAGAGTGAGAGACAAGATTTTGAAGTTAATATAAGGGATTTTAAAAATACTATACATTATAATAAATAACCCGTAAAAACAAACTTCTTAACTACAAATCACAACGCGCACCACTCTAAATAAACTCTTATGAAAAAAACTGCATTAAAAAATAACTCGTTTTAAACGTCCTTAAATATGTCAATGAGTTTTAATTTTTCTCCGCTAGTGATTGGCTGTAGCAGTCTGTATGAGTTTGGGGCACCAATCGCTATCGATGACAGGACAGAAAATGTCCATTTATTATATAAGAGGAGGAGGAAGATTATAAATTACTACCCCCAAAAAGACCCCAACATTTCTATTAATAGATTTCCGACATATTACAAGGCCTATGTTTTAAAGTATCATACCACAAGTAAATTATATTGGCATTGGTGCAACAGAGCGGATATACCCTGAAAAATAAACATTTAAATGCCATTAGTTACTAATAGCTAATTAACATACATCGTTTTACAAAATTGGTGTATCATCAGTCATAGTGAAACAAACATCAAAGATTATCTTGGATGATTTCCCTTAAATTGTCTTTTTTTTTATCACCCTTGAAAAGTTATTTTTAACTTATATTACGTTCCCCAGAGGACTGCTGTTGGGAGCGGATCTACTTTTTTTCGCTGAAAACGTTCACGGCCACCAACGACACCGTACTGGACTTCACCCACACCAGCGACTCGCCTACAGAGAAGTACACAGTCCTCATCGACTCCACGACCGAGCCCGTCTCTTACCTGACGATTGGCGGCCCACAACTCCTGGCAAGGGCACACCGTCTTGACCCTGTGCGAAGTCGAGGCTTACGGTGGTCAGTACGGGGTATAATTCCCCTTTATGGTCAAAACGTTCCTCTCGCTGACCGAGTAGCCGGCCCTTATTAACACAGCCATTTAGGGACGGTTACTAGGTTTGTTTGGTTGTCACTGCTATCTCAGCAACTGTAGGCCATACGGGGCATTTTTCGGACAACAAAAAAAATAAATAAAATGTTTGAAACCAAAATAGTTAAAAGCTGAATCTCTTGCATTCTTTTCATCAGCATCCTATCCATGTTAATTAAACCACATCTTGCGATCATCTTGTACAAATTGTTATAACTTAATTTGATTGTGTACAATGTGGTGTATTAAACGAGATCTAGTACGTGTGATGTAAACTAATGTCATTTTGCACTATGTGTCGTAAATTGATATCATATTGCACAGTGTTTTTTAAATTGGTATAATCTTTCACAATGTGGTGTAAATAATGTCATATTATACAATGTGGTTTAAATTGATGTCACATTTTCCAAGGTGGTGTAAATTGATGTCATCTTGTACTATGTGATGTAAATTGATATTATCTTGTAAAAAATGGTGTAAATTTATGTAACCTTTCATAATCTGGATGTAAATGATGTCATCTTGCACAATGTGGTGTAATTGATGTCATCTTACACAATTTGGTGCAAATTAATATCATCTTGCACAATGCGGTTTAAATTGATATTATCTTGCACAATGTGGTGTAAATTAATGTCATATTTTACAAGGTTGTTTAAATTGATGTCACATTTTCCACGGTGGAGTAAATTCATGTCATCTTACTTAATGTGGTGTAAATTGATATCATCTTGTACTACGCTGATGTAAATTGATTGTATCTTGTAAAACATGGCGCACATTTATGTAACCTTTCAGAATTTTGTGTAAATGATGTCATCTTAAATAATGTGGTATAAATTTATATCATCTCGTATAAAGTGGTGTGAATTATAAGTCATATCGTACAATCTGTTGTAAATTTAAATTATCTTGTATAATGTGGTGTAAAATGATGTCATATTTTTCTAGGGGGAGTTAATTGAAGTCATCCTGTTTAATATGGTGTGAGTTGATGTCATCTGGTGTAATGTGATTTAAATGGATTTCAGCTTATACAGTGTTGTGTAAATTGACACCATCTTGCACTAAATGGTGTAAATTGATCTCATCTTGCACTAAATGGTGTAAATTGACCTCATCTTGCACTAAATGGTGTAAATTGACCTCATCTTGCACTAAATGGTGTAAATTGATGTCATCTTGCACTAAACTGGTGTAAATTGACCTCATCTTGCACTAAATGGTGTAAATTGACCTCATATTGCACTAAATGGTGTAAATTTACCTCATCTTGCACTAAATGGTGTAAATTGATGTCATCTTGCACTAACTGGTGTAAATTGACCTCATCTTGCACTAAATTGTGTAAATTGACCTCATCTTGCAATATTTGGTGTAAATTGATGTCATCTTACACTAAATGGTGTAAATTGACCTCATCTTGCACTAAATGGTGTAAATTGACTCATCTTGCACTATTTGGTTGTAATTTGATGTCATCTTGTAAAATATGTTGTGAAATTAGGTCATGGTGCGCACCTAGGTTTAATTTGATGGCATCGTGCACAATGTGGTGTAAACTGATGTCATCTCGAAAAACGTTGTGGAAATTAATGTAATCTTGTATAATATGGTGTAAATTGGTGTCATCTTGCGCAATTTATTGTAAATCAATGTCATCTTGCACAATGTAGTATAAAGTGATGTCCTCTTTTACAATGTGGGGTGAAGTGATTTCATCTTGCACAAATTGGTGTAAACTGATGTCATGTTTGACAATGTGGTGTAAATTGATGCCAACTTGTTCGAGCAAAATCGAAGTGTTATTAAAAAATGTCTGGGCACAGGGCTACTCTTTTGTAGTGATTAGCAATGATTACAAAAGTAAACAATACAAATAATGTATTATTATATAAAGACAAAACTTAATTGGAAAATACTCATTTATGTGCAACTGATATCCTGTTCTTGACATAATGAAGTAACGAAATATTTCCTGGACATGTGTTTTGCAATGTAATAAAATTGTTGTTCTCTATCCACCCCATCCCCTACCCTTACCAGACTCGGTGTGTCCGGATGGTGTGTTTGGCAGGAACTGCGAGAGGCCCTGTAACTGCTCCATCTGGGGCGAGGCGTGTATGGCCAGCTCAGGAAACTGTCCATCTGGCTGTGCAGTGGGGCGTTATGGCGAAGGTTGCACTCTGGGTGAGGAGATCAAAGATTTTTTAAATTTTGTAATTTATTGATTCACGTCTGTTATTTTTTTATTTATTTTTTTGGGGGGGGGGTGCACAGCGTGACATCCCAGGCAAAGGACACTAATGGAAGACCCTGTGGGAGAAGGACAAAATGACGGAGTTGAAAATTATGTGGTTTCTTTTGTGATGGTAAAATAATATGATCTGTCAAACCGAGGCAAAAAAAGAGTCAAGGGTTTGAGCCTGGGTACTGGCAAGGCCCCCGGGGCATTGTGCCAGCCACACAATCCCTCGCTCGCTAGTGGTGGCTCAAAGAAACTTGTGAACGCTACTTCACTTGCCACGTAGACCGTCATGGTCTGAAAAGGGGTTATTTTTATTTATTATTATTTGATATTAAAATTATATGCTGTGTCTTAGTGATGGTAAAATTATATGATGGGTCTTATTTGATATTAAAGTTATATGCTGTGTCTTTGACGGTGAGAGTGTTTCTTTCAGAATGTCCCCGATTGCACTGGGGCGTGGACTGTTTGAGAATGTGCAGCGAGCAGTGCGTCAACCGGACATGTGACATGTACACCGGTGACTGCACGCACGGATGTAAACCTGGCTACAGACCCAGTGACTGCACGCTAGGTGATTGTATTCAATACCTGTGACTGTGGCTCTATGGGGTGTTGTTGAGTTTTGTACATAATAATAGATCAAGTATGTTTGTACAATGTAGTGTATTATTTTTAAGAGTTCTTCTGCTGGATGTGTGATACTTAACCCCTGACCTATGAGTTACTTGACCAGTGGCATATGTGTTACTTGACCCCTGACCTGTCAGTTACTTGACATGTAGCGTATGTGTTACTTGACCTCTGGCCTATGAGTTACTTAACATATGGCCTATTGTGATGCTTTGCTTGACAGTTTGTGACCATGGACGTTATGGACAGCACTGTCGACAAACCTGTCCTGCAAATTGTTTACTTGGACGATGCAAGCCAACCGATGGCAAATGTTATTCCTGCGAGCCGGGATATCACGGAGACAGATGCGACGCAGGTGAGTCTGCGCTGAACGGAATTCTGTGCTATGATAATGTGCGCAGTCAGAGTTTGGGACGAGAACTGAGGCCAGACTGGGGGCTCATATAAGACTGTTATAAGGCGAATGTCTGGTATAAGACTAGTTTAAGGCAAATTTCTGATGTACGACTGGTTTAAAGCAAATGTCTGATATAAAACTGTTTTACGGCCAACCTTTTTGCAATCAATTTTTGGATAAGTAAAACACCTTATCTAATGGCGCGTATACTCTCTTTAGCAAGGAGTAGCAAAATATCTCCAGTGTAGCGACATCTCTACACTTCACCTTATACATTTCACGCCTATGTACAACACTTCACCTAACACCTGAAACCACTATGTACACTACTTCTCCTGGTACACAATGCTTCTCCTAGCTTGCACACCAGGAAGGTACGGAGCTTCGTGCAAGTTACGGTGCCCCAGACGCTGTGCTGGAAGGACATGTAACCACGTGACTGGTCATTGTCATCAATGTGAATCAGGTTTCGATGGAGACAAGTGTGGAAACAGGTGAGTCCGATCACAGGTGAGTCTGATCACAGGTGAGGTGTATAACAGGTGAGTCTGATCACAGGCGAGGTTTTAGAGCAGGTGAGACTGATCACAGGTGAGGTGCATAACAGGTGAGTCTGATCACAGGTGAGGTGTATAACAGGTGAGTCTGATCACAGGTGATGTGTATAACAGGTGAGTCTGATCACAGGTGAGGTTTTAGAGCGGGTGAGACTGATCACGGGTGTAGCGGATTACAGGTATGGTTGATCACAAGTGTGGCTGATGATTAATGAGTCTAATTTCCGTTGACGCTCGCAGGTGAGGCTGACCTGTTGTGCCAACCTGTTAGTGAGAACCAAAAACCCTTGGTTACAAACCAAGTCTTTGACCTGTTCATAACCGATGACAAGATGGAGACCAGGGGCGGATCAAGAATGCACGGGGTGCAATTCAAACTGGAGCCCTATCCAGCCAGTGTATCTTTAGATAAAATGATTGCTAGCAGCTAATATAAAACTGTAACTTGTAAATATTCATCCAAAATGATTATTCATGAAAAAACCTAACACGAAGAAATAACTTTTCGCCGGTATCCTAAAATGGAGTGTAAAAGACATATTATAAAATTAAAAAACAAATGAAAAAAAAATAATTCACACCCACACGGGGATCGAACCCGCCACCGCTTGCACCACAAGCCTTAATACTTCTCAATCGGCCACGAGATCTCGAATATGGTTACCAATTTTAAATATATATAAATATAATATTATTTAATCATTTCTGTTATTGAGCCTATCAAATCAGGTTTTTTGACTGCTAAGACTATCGTGTCGGAATAGAGATCATTTTAATAGATTAGATTTTATTAATTTATCATACTTTCAGCAATTCATGTATACATTTGTCCACATTTATTATAAAATATGCTCAGTTTCGGGGCCCCTAATTCATCGGGGGCCCCTGGCCCTGGCCCGCTCAGCCCCCCCCCCTTAATCCGCCATAGATGGAGACGTATGAGATCAACTGAAGCTCTGTTTGTTTTGTTTTTTTAAACATTGGAACAGATATTTTCTTATTGAAATATTTACCCCCTCCCACCCCCCCCCCAACCCCACCAGAAATAATTAACTTAAATCGATAATCCAAAAAAACATTGTTAAAACAAGTGACTATAAATTATTTCCTCAGAGTGAATTAAAGGACGACGTGGAAAGATCTCACCATGCTAATGACCCGTGGATCAATCAAAGAGATGTTGGATATAACATCTGGATAAAAGATGTTTCGAAAGTGGATTGAATGAAATGTGTCTATGGTAGGATGTACATGTAAGGGTGTCCATTTTAGGATGTCCATGTTAGGATGTCCTTGTTAGGATGTTCATGTTAGGATGTTCAAGTCAGAATGTCCATGTTGGGATGTCCATATTAAGATGTCCTTGTTAGGATGTCCTTGTTAGGATGTCCTTGTTAGGATTTAGGATGTCATTGTTAGGATGTCCTTGTTAGGATGTCCATGTTAGGATGTCCATATTAGGATTTTCATGTTAGGATGTTCATGTTAGGATGTTCATGTTAGGATTTTAATGTTAGGATTTTCATGTTATGATGTTAATGTTAGAATGTCCATGTTAGGATGTTCATGTTAGGATTTTAATGTTAGGATTTTAATGTTAGGATGTTCATGTTATGATGTTCATGATAGAATGTCCATGTTAGGATGTTCATTTCATGTTAGGATGTTCATGTTAGAATGTTCACGTTATGAGGCTTCGAACAATAACGGTCGCAATGATTTTCAATGTGCTGCCAATAAAATAAATATTAATAAATTCTTGTTACTTTTTTTTATTTCTGGAAGAAACAATAACATAGTTTTTTTTTAAATATAAATAAAATTAAAATAACTTCATGTGTATAAATCATTGTAATTAATTTTAACACAAGTTTTAAACACAAACACACACATACACACAGAATTAAAATAAAAATGAGGTTTTTCTCTAAACTTAAAACAAAATGTCAAACATGCTCTATTGTCGGTGATATAAAAAGTGTTAACTATTTTAAATATTTACAGGTCACTCACACGCAGTGATGACACCCTAAGTAGGTCACTTACAGACAGTGATGACACTCTAATGTAGGTCACATACACGCAGTGATGACACCTAAGTAGGTCACTTACAGACAGTGATGGTAACTAAAGTAGGTCACATACACGCAGTGATGACACCCTAAAGTAGGTCACCTACACGCAGTGATGACACCCTGAGTAGGTCACTTACACGCAGTGATGACACCTAAGTAGGTCACTTACACGCGTATTGGACAATGGACTGATTAAAAAAACAAAACCTTTTATACCAACAATGCCTGGTCCATTCACAGATTAATTATGAACGACCAATTCATGAGCGGTTAATTGCTTTGTAATTACTTGCAACTCAATAGCAGTAGAAGAATATAGACACTTTAAAAAAAAAGGAACCAATTGAAAAGCTGCTTTACAGAAACAAGTCAACCTCATTTTTGTTTCCTTTAATCAGAGTTTCCCACTTTGGTTGGTTTGAAAATAAAATTATCAATATTTTTTTTTAAATTATTAATAATTTTTTTTGGTGCTTAATTCGATTAAACACATGCCAGGACTAGGACTTTATTTGAAAAATCTGTATTCAAACCCTCAATAGACTCAACCCCCCCTCCCGCACAAAGTATTGTCTTTCTTCCAATACGTGTATTTCCAATACTGCCAATACGTAGGCAAGCCTTGACGTCACACGATCAAATTTTAACTAGAACCAAGCCATTAATGTATCCAGTCGTTGACTTAAAACCAAACCATGACGTCATCAAGTGTAATGTTGACTTAGACAGACCGTGACGTCATCCATTCCAAATTTTGACTTATCCTAACCTCGCCAGTCGCAAGTTATTTGAAAGCTGAAATAACTTTATCCTATTATCTTATCACGGACTGAACGTACGAAAAAAAGCAAAGCATGGAAATGCAAGGACGCGTGTCTGAAACTGTTCAACTGTGTGTTCAAACATGCGACATCCATGCGGTCTAGAACATTTGTTGACGGGAGAGCAGGCCAGGGGCATTTACAATTGTAAGATTAAGAACGTCAATTCCGTCTACATGTACTAAATTTATATAGACTGATCCGAGAAAGGAAGGCAGCGGGAAGCACACCCCACCCCTGCTTCACACACCAGCACTGGGAATAGGGGAGGGGTATCAATTTATGGAAGAATTGAGCTGTTTCCTTTAAAACCATTAAACTCCATACTTAAAAACAAGACTTGCATATTTTCTCTTCCTGGTGAAATCCATCAAGCTAAATTGTTCGGATGCCGCCCCTGGGGATTAGAACAGATTGCCATATCCGATGAGCCTGCCCAGATGGTTCACTGTAGACACCTCGGAGTTGAAGACCATTCACGCCTCATGGATAGATCGTATGTGTGTGTGACCGTACTGCAAGATAGGACGGACCAACTCAACTCAGCACAATGATGGACATGACACTTGCCGTCGCACTGGTTCTCACATTGGCGTGTTGTGGACTGACCAACTCTTCCACAGGTATCGCCTTTGCTTGGTGTGAATATCTGCGCCGATTCAATAATCTATCTTTTTTTAAAATTATTATTACCACGTTTTTATTAACTTGCTTTCGTGTCTGTCTGTCTGTCCGCAATTTTTCTAATTTGCCAACGTAAAATTCACTTCTGATGGTCCTAGAGATCTCAATATTTACAACAGATAGATCTTGGATGACAATACATTGTATCACAATTTCAGATCGATCGAATGTACCGTAATTAAATTAATGCATTTTTTTAGTTTATCTCTATATAATCATCTATATCCGACTGCCGTTGTTAGATTTCACGTGCCGAGTTCACTGTTCACCCCGTGACCTCATCGCCGTGGTATTAACACGTTGGGCGGGTGCTGATGAGGTGTTTGGTATAATAAAGAGAGGTAAAAAAAGATTTTTAAAAACCACGTTTTTATTGGTGGACTAAAAAGAATAAAATATATAAAGGTAAAAAAAGGAATTTTAAAAATCGCGTTTTTATAAATGGACTAAAAAGAAGAAGATAATTTAAAACGTATACGTTCAAGTAGTTTGATTTAATATGACTAAAAACGCGGTGTGGGCGCTTATGAGGTTTTACATATGCAGTTCACTCATTTTCTCACTTATAGATCTCCATTTAACTTTTATACCAAACACCCGCCCAACGTTTTTAGTCATATTAAATCGAAGTACTTGAACGTATAAGTTTTAAATTATTTTCTTCTTTTTAGTCCATTTATAAAAACGTGGTTTTTAAAAATCCTTTTTTTACCTTTATTTATTAAATCTATAATTTACAGAAGTTCAATCTATACAGAAGACTATTGCGTCATAAGTTTCTTGAGGCGCACAGACCATGTTGGCCTGTTGGGCAAGTGAAGCACCGTTCACAGGCCTCCACATACGAGGGGAGGGTGTGGCTAGCACTATGTCCAGCCGCCTTTATTTACCCTAAATACCCCCAGGTACCCATCGGAGCTTGGTGGACTCAGGAACATCCTGACGCCACGGGAAAAAATCCTTCGCTTGACAGAGACTCGAACCCGCGACTCTTGACACGTCAGCAGAACGCGCATGCCGCTCGACATGATTGATCTTATTAACAAAAAGATATTACGTAAATCGTTTACATTACAGCCTAGAGTAAAATGGTTCTGCGTAAAACATTTTCTTAATGAGATATTGTATTTAAAATGATATAATATGCTAGGTGACCCGTCAAAACGGCCCCGGACAAAACGGCCCCGACATAACGGCCCCGGTCAAACCGGCCCCAGACAAATTGTTAACATTTTTAAACAAAAACTTTAATTTTTGTTTTCATTTTAAGCTTTTGTCAACTTTTTCATCCTTAAATAAAGTGTTAAAATTGTAAACTTATATCTTTTGATATTATTATATTGTTTCTTGTCAACAAACAGTGCAATTGGTACCATTTCGCGTAAAGGCCTTTAAATTCACTATTGTGATGTCATTATTATTGTTTATTATTAGCAAAACCTGACACTGAATAGGTGAGTAAAAATACGAATTTAATATTTGATTGGACATTTTACTTTTAGTCCATCTATTATTCCGGGGCCGTTTTGTCGGGGCCGTTATGTTGGGGTCGTTTTGTCCGGGGCCGTTTTGTCGGTGAACCAATATACTATAATAGTGACATTAACATTACGACAAAGACTACAATATTGTCTAAGGAAATAGAAATAGTGTTATGTACAATTTTAAATACATCTATCAATCAACCATTGTAAATACATTAATCAATCAACATTGTAAAGACGTTGCCATTATCTAATAGTAGATATCAATTAACCTTATCCCAGTGTATATTAAATACATCGATCAATTACCAACGTAAAATAGTTCAGCTGCTTATTGTAAATTTCTGTAACATGTGTAACTGATTCCATGTACAGTGTCGTGTTTTTTGCAAACTATCTGTTACATCCTCTAACCTCAAGATACCCCGTGTGCCGTCGGCTGGTTTGGTGAAAACTGCCAGTACAAATGCCACTGTATCAGAAACGCCTGTGACCAGCATGGACAGTGCACACCAGGCAGCAAGTGTGTGAGAGGGTGGTTCGGAGAATCTTGTCAGTACAGTAAGTTAATCTTCGTGTCAAACCTTGATCTTCAAGTTTTTTTTTGTTGTTTTTTTTGTTGTCATAGGCTGATGCTCATGGCCGTACACCGCAGGTTGATATTCACGAATGTAATCCATTGGCTGTTATTCATAAATGTATACCATAAATTAATGTTCGTGGCAATTTATCTTAAGGCAATAGAGTAATGTTCAAGATAGTTCATCATAAATCCACGCTCATGTCAGAACGAAATATTTGAGTTGACAGCGTCCAACAAACAAAAACTCCGATATACTCAATCAAATTCCTAATTCAGCCGATAAATTCTATTCTGTAAAAAATTCACGGTTTGGGAGCGAATGGATTTATCTTATCATATCTTATCTGTTACAGACGCTCCTTCTATATAGAAGATTATTGCGTCTTACGCTTATCTATGGTTTGTGTTTAGTCCTGCATTTTTATTAGAGATTTAAATGTTGATAATGTGTTGGCTTTCCTGGATTCTTCAGGCAACCCATTCCACGCCCGAATTCCGGACGGGAAGAACGAAAATTTGTATGTGTTTGTTCTTGCATACGTATAAGAAAGGTGTTTATATCCTTATGTCTATCTGAGGGTTGTATTAAGTTATCTTTGTGTTGTTTTTCTAAATTAGAATTAATTGCTTTATGTACGATTACTACTTTACTCTTGGTTCTTGTATCCTCTAGTGTTTCAAGGTTTAATGGTTTAACTAATGGTGTTATTCTTGTCAGTTTCGAATATTCTCCAGTAATGAATCTGGCAGCTCTTTTTTGAATTTGTTCTAGTTTATCAATGTTTTCTTTGGTGGATGGGTCCCATACAGAAGATGAATATTCTAGTACAGGTCTCACCAAAGTTAGGTAGCATTTTAGTTTTATATCTCTATTACATTTGTTAAAGTTTCTTTTTATAAAGCCTAAGGTTTTGTTTGATTTTTTAATAACTTAATTTACATGGGGATTCCATGATAGTTTCTCATTTATTATGACTCCTAAGTATTTAGCATCTTTAGTTTGGGTCAGTTCTTTCCATGAATGTAATATTTTGAATTTATTTGTTTCTTTTTCTTTGTTACTCTTAACAGTTGACACTTTTCTGGGTGGAAAGACATACTCCAGTTAGTTTCCCATTTTATCAATTCATTTAAGTCTTTTTGTAAAATTTTGCTATCTTGTTCTGATTTAATTGTTCTATAGATTATACAATCATCAGCAAATAACCTAACTTTTGTTCCTGTTGAGATGTTATTGGGTAAATCATTTATATAAATTAAAAAGAATAAGGGACCTAGCACAGTTCCTTGTGGAACTCCTGAGTTAAACTTTATTGGTGCAGATTTAGATCCATTAATTATTACAGTTTGCTCCCTACCCAAAAGGAAGTCTTGGATCCAGTGATGTAAGGCAGTGCTTCTCAAAGTGGTGGTCCGCGGACCGGTGCCGGTCCGTGGCCCAGCCGATTCCGGTCCGCAGGTGTTACCAAGAAAGGACATTTCGCTACCATGTCAGTACAGGCAAAATAGTTCACCGGTCCGTGGTGCAATGGAAAAAATTCCTGCCGGTCCGCAATACTAAAAAGTTTGAGAAGCACTGATGTAAGGGACCTGAGATTCCAAAGTAGTTAAGTTTTTTAAGTAAACTAAGGTGGTGAACTTTGTCAAATGCTTTTGAGAAGTCTAGTAATAGTGTGTCTATTTGATCATTATTGTCTAAGCCTTTTGATAGTTCATCTACTAAACCTATTATTTGTGTTTCACATGATCTGTTTTTTTTCTAAAGCCGTGTTGATGTGGGCATAGGGCATTATATTTGTCTAGGTGGTTAACTATTTTACTATATATTATGTGTTCTAGCAATGTACTTGTAATACATTAATGTTCGTGGCAGTTCATCATAAAGCAATAGAAAGATGTTCATGAAAGTATAAAATAGATCGAAGTTCATGTCAGAACGAAATGTTTGAGTCCAACAAACAAACACTTCGATATAATCAACCAAATTCCTAATTCAGCCGATAAATTCTATTCTGTAAAAATTTGAAGGTTTGGGAGAGAATGGATTGGCTCATATCACTCAATTTTTAAAAAAAAGTTTTGTTGCTATACTAATAATTTAAAAATCAAAAGCCGTCTTAGTCTACAAAATGTCTCACTAGCTAATTATAACGTTAAAATAAACTGGTTTCATTAAATAATGGCAGGATGTAGCATAGACGTGTACTAAAAAGTGTGATAGATTTAACCAGACGGTGTTATCAAATAATTAAATAATGGCAGGATGTAGATTAGACGTGTACAATAGTGTGATAGATTTAACCAGAGGTAGTTATCAAATAATTAAATAATGGCAGGATGTAGCATAGACGTGTACTATAGTGTGATAGATTTAACCAGAGGTAGTTATCAAATAATTAAATAATGGCAGGATGTAGCATAGACGTGTACTATAGTGTGATAGATATAACCAGAGGGTGTTATCAAAGTAGACTGGTATTAATAATGTTTAATATTTAGAAAATATTTGATGTAGAAAGATCTAAATCTATGACACATGTTGATCTCTTCTATCTGACAGAGGACCTATTGGGCACGTACCAGACTGTGCCCGAGGAAGAGGAGTTTAATATCCTGGACGGCGATGACGAAAGCTGCGCTGATAATCTCCTAGTGATGACTCTGAGATTCAACGAGGCCCCAGTCACGTGGTTTAGAATAATGGTGAGAAAATTGGGTACGTAAAACTGGAGTGCAAACGGCATTTGATTCGAACACCCAAATCACACACACCCTTTTTTTAGAGCTGCAATTACTGCATAGATATATAAAGTAAAATTGACGCTATGTACAGCAATAAACAGAATAGAGGGATATTCTCAGCAGTGATGTTTTCAAATTTATTGTGTCGCAATAGAGACATATGCAAGCGTTCATATAGAGAACCAGCCCATACCTCTAAACACCTTGCTTTTAAATGGTGGTAAGAATTGGATAGCGAAGTCAATAGTGCGCTCGCCTCACAAGCTGAGGGGCGTTGGATCTAGCCCCACGGTAAGCCACATATAAAACTTGTTAATGAATGACCAAGGGCTAAAAAAAAGGCCTCCACTGCTTGGAGAGGAGATTGGGCGCCGCCAAGTCTACCAAGACCCCGAGAAAAATTCTAATGGAAACATTAGAACCCCCTATGACCAAAAGTTTATGAGAGCACAAAAAAAAGAAAAGAGAATAAAATTATGTAAGTACCCGTAATTTGGAAACAGGCAGACTCGGATGAGGCCTATGGAGTAAGTCGTGCCACCACATCGAGTGACACCAACCCTAGTCATTGGATGATAATATGATAGTATTTCTGATGTCACATAACTTTTCGTTGTCTGAAGTCTCTAATCAAAAGAGATGCGGTGACAAGAAAATGAAATGGGAAGAAATGTTGTTTTTATTGGTTTGAGCCATATTTTGGATTCTTTTTGTCTAACATTAGACCAACACCATCTAGTTGGGGTACAACAAACATGGTTTAGGAACCACTCCGTGTACCCATATAGTCTAGTTGAGTGCAATAAACATGGTTTAGGAACCACTCCGTGTACCCATATAGTCTAGTTGAGGTGCAATAAACATGGTTTAGGAACCACTCCGTGTACCCATATAGTCTAGTTGAGGTGCAATAAACTGGTTTAGGAACCACTCGGTGTATCCATATTCTAATTTAGGTAAAACAAACATAGTTTAGGAACCACTCCGTGTACCCATATAATCTAGCTGAGGTGCAATAAACATGGTTTAGGAACCACTCCGTGTACCCATATAGTCTAGTTGAGGTGCAATAAACATGGTTTAGGAACCACTCGGTGTATCCATATATTCTAATTTAGGTAAAACAAACATAGTTTAGGAACCACTCCGTGTACCCATATAGTCTAGCTGAGGTACAACAACAATGGTTTACGAACCATTCCCTATAGCCTAACCTAAAATTAATTATGTAACAATGGGCTTATTTGTCTGTTAAGCTATATTGGGAGTAAGTAGTTGGTAGGGGTTTTTTGGAGGATGGGTTTGGGGGGATGGGTTTGGAAGGGGGTATTTGGTTAGAGGTATTTTGGAGGAGGTATTATAGGGGGGTGTAATTTTGACGAAGTAGATTTACTGTGATGTTAAGATATGATTATTATGATTAATATATGATTACAAAACGATTTTCTCATGATTATGTTATGATTGTTATCAGTTCCAGAAAGCTTGTCGAATCTTAACGTCTGGATCAGACAGAGAGAGGACGAAGATTGCTTCGTCTACAGCAGATACGCCAAATGCGATGAGACCAGGACAGTCATCATTGACCACCGGACGGTCGATGTCTACTGCAGCACCACCAGCAACGTTCATGAACTCTTGCTGGCTGGATCGGCCATCAGGAACCTGTGCTCTCTTTATGTCAGTGAAGGTGAGTGATGCAAGTTGAGTGGAAGAAGAAAATAATTGAGCGCGGTGAGAGGCGCGAGTTGAGTGAGTGAAGATAAGAATTTAATGTCAGAGGAATTCGAAATGGTCTTGAGCACCAGTTACGCGCTATTACTGATATAACTGAAAATTTCAATCTATTGATAATTGAAAACATGAAACTTTATATAGTAATGAAAACTAAGAAAAGGTAACCGCAGCCTGTACATTTCCTGAAAGCGAGTTCTCTAATCATGGCAATTAATGTTTTTTTCGTTCTTTAACAAAAAATGTATAGGCCGGAACTTAGCACTCAAGCAACCTACGTGGCAGTCCAGCACGCGTGACCACTTATCTGGCGCCGCCTCTGCCGCCGTGGATGGCAACACTTCTGGCTTGTTCAGCGACAACAGCTGCAGCCACACTGCCATGGACGACAGATCTCCCCAATGGACGGTCAGATTTCCAACTCCGGTGTTAATCAACAAGGTCAAAATTTTCAACAGGAGTGAGTAAATATTAGCCCCCCCTCCCCCACTTACCTCCACACCTCACCCTTCCCAACAAGATGAGAGAAAGAGAGAGATGACGCCCACTGGGAATAGGGACCTGGGGAAAGATCACTAACAGTAATAACCTTGACCATCGTCGTTATCATCCTTTTTGATATGGTTGTTTCGAAAAAAAAATAATAACACGTTCAGTGACCTACAACCAGAGGCGTCACTGGTGGGGTGCGGACAGCACCGGGTGACACCATCATTTTTTTAAAAAAGTCAGTATGTGCCCGTTATTTGGAATGTGCAGGCTCAGGCTTGTGGAGTAGAGTCGTGCTAACACAGTGAGTGATCCCAACCCTAGTGACGCCTCTGCCTACCACTGTAGTTATGTCTGTACTAATAAAAGGCGAAGCTTTCATTGCCCCTAACTCACTCGCCAATAATTCTCAAACTTCCAGTGTAAATAGAAGCATTAAACTTTCGGAAGTTGTCGAGTAAAATCCCTGCGAAGGTAACCAGGAATTTTCTTTTATTACCACTTCTTCGGGACCCGGGGGCCCGCTCATAATTTATTATTTTTTTTCTTACATTAGCTATGTAAAAATTATTTTTAAATGGCTACTATGTAAAGCGTTGGATTTTGGACCAATTTTGGTACATCAAAACTTAACGGCCCATATTAAAATACTTTAAGGCATCAAACTGCTAATGTTCCTTCCGGGGTCCAAAAATATTTTCCATAAACATTTAAGACTTCATCCCAAACTCAATTTTGGACAAATATGTACACTCATCTCCAACATAATCTTCGGGTATTATAACTTTACATCTTGCCTCGTTTGGGTACGGGGACCGTTGATGTTGTTTTATTCGCAAATGCACACGATCTTGACAATTATTGACATTCAATTATATCAGCAATTATCAAAATTTAAATCAACAGGTTTTTTAAAATGCAATTTCCCTTGGGAATTGCGTTTATATATTTGAAATATCCTGCCTGTCTTTTCGAGCTTTGAACAGCAACTCCTCCTGAAACATACAAGATAGAGGGTTCGGATATTTTGCAAATATGTTAAGGTGGTCTCAAGAATGTGCATGGACCAAAAAATCTACCGAAAAGGTTTACTGGATTTCCTAGAAAATCCAAATAACCCGAACAAATATCACTATTTTGTCCATTTCTAGCCAACCATAACATCTATTATCGGGTTGAAACAAACGCCGAACGATAGCTAAAAATATTTAAAACAATGTTGGAGAAGGAATTTTAAAAAATATATTTTTTGGTTCGACTCCCGTAATTTTAGCAGCAATTTGTAGACAGCAATTGTTTTGTTTAGTTTCAGAATTATTGATTTGAAATTACTTTTAAAGTAGTCTAGAATGACTAGTGTATTACCCGTCAAAAATGACGGGAGTTTTCAAAATGGATATATTTCAGTTTTTGTAATCGTCCCTTTTGCCTGAAAGCCGCATAGTAAATAATCAGAAAATGTAGAGACCAAGAGAGACGTTTGAAAATAGTGGGTTTTGTTTTGCAATATATCTTTTAAGGTTATTTTTTTAGCGGTGGGCTTTTTAAAATCTAGCGTTACGAACGAACATAGCAGAGTATATATTTTGATTATATATACGAATATATGTGTTATGAGAAAACCTCCAAGCTTAGGCTTCGCATTATATAAGTTTGCATGAATAATAATGATATAATCAGGATAATAGTAAATGCATAGTGAATTACACACAGCATAAAGTGATACTGCGGCAAAGAAGTTTGAATTTCGACGTATTAACAAATATTGCTGAGGAGTAAGCCGGACGTTAACTTGCGGCATTGAATAGTGCGCACCAATTATGAGTGCACCAATAATACAGCACAGTGCGTTAAAAATAAATTATGTGACTGTAATGTGATCCACATCACGCATATCTGTGATTTGATGCAGTTTAAGCTTCATCGATGATTATGACTTGTCAGTTTATTCGCCCATTTGTCGATACATTATTATAATACCACAACATTATCAAAACATGTAAAAAATAAACTGTAATTTTACACATGTTAATAACTATTAATTTTGCATGAAACGTAGTAAGCAAAGTGTGTCACAGGATAACAGAAAAGATTAACTTATCAACTGTTAATCATATTTACAATTTAATATACACGTGTTAGTAATTCACATAAACGTTTTTATTGTTGTCAAGTCAGCACCTTTTCAAGATCTATTATGACTTGTCAGTTTATGCGCCCATTGGTCCATGCATTATTACCTTTGCCTTTAACATTATCAAAAACGTGTAAATAAAAAATTGTAACTATTTACAAATATGAATAACAACGAACTATTTATTTTGCATGAAACCTTTGAAGTAAAATTAAGCACTGGATAAAAGAAAATATTAAAGTATCAACTTTAATATACACGTTTTAGGAATTCTAATAAACGTTTTCATTATTGTCAAGTCAGCATCCCTTCCAGTTCTATATTAAAAGCAAAGATTTTTATTCCAAATTAGTCTAAGACGCATTAAAATATTACATGTAAATAACAATTTTAAAAAACTATTGTGGGTAGGAGTCCGATTTTTTTTTAAACATACAAATATGCAATCTCAAAGTGTATAAAAGAAAAACAAATGCTAAACTGAAGCATAAGTTGACAAATTTCATTTGCAGTAATAAATATAATGGCTTTGTAGTTCAAAACGCATCGAAACTTGACAACCGAACGACAACCAATTGTAAAATTTTCATAAACCGAAAAACGAATGTTATATATTAATATAGAAAATTACATTTTACTACGTACGTAATATTGACATGGACACATACACAAAAAACGGACATTTAATTACAAAAAAATTAATAATAATATTTATCACATCAAATAAAACATTGCTCTTTTTAAATCCTTTATATTAACTCGTGGTGTCTGCGGCCGACCGACCGACCTTGCTTGCTTGCTTGCTTGTCGCCAAAACTTTTGATCGATTTTTAACCCACTTGCTCGCAAGATAGCGAGCTGAAAGTTTTGCAGGCAGTTTCGTACCGATGATAAAAACAATGTATCAAAATTTCAGATCGATCGCATGTACCGTAATTAAATTATTGATTTTTTAGATTATTTTTTTTATTCCTATGTATCATGCTATTTTTTGAGATAGAGCGTCGCGGTGCGTATTATATTGAACAACCTTTCTGTCGCGCAATAAGGTGCGTATTTTATTGACAGCTCTTTTTATAAACATATTCCTGATCGGTGCGTATTATATTAAACATGTTTTACGACACAACTTCAATTTTGTATTTCTGGATGGTCTGGCGCTGCGTATTATAATGAACATTCTTTTAGTTACTTCTCGTACATAAAGGATTTATAGTCAAAAACGTGGTTTTTTACGGGTTTTTCTTATTAAATCCTTTATATTAACTCGTGGTGTCTGCGGCGGACCTTGCTTGCTTGCTTGTCGCCAAAACTTTTGATCGATTTTTAACCCACTTGCTCGCAAGATAGCGAGCTGAAATTTTGCAGGCAGTTTCGTACCGATGATAAAAACAATGTATCAAAATTTCAGATCGATCGCATGTACCGTAATTAAATTATTGATTTTTTAGATTATTTTATTTATTCCTATGTATCATGCTATTTTTTGAGATAGAGCGTCGCGGTGCGTATTATATTGAACAACCTTTCTGTCGCGCAATAAGGTGCGTATTTTACTGACAACACTTTTTATAAACCTATTCCTGATCGGTGCGCATTATATTAAACACGTTTTACGACACAACTGCAATTTTGTATTTTTGGATGGTCTTGCGCTGCGTGTTATAATGAACATTCTTTTAGTTACGTCTCATACGTAAAGGATTTATAGTCAAAAACTTGGTTTTTTACGGGTTGTTTTTATTAAATCCTTTATATTAACTCGTGGTGTCTGCGGCCGACCTTGCTTGCTTGTCGCCAAAACTTTTGATCGATTTTTAACCCACTTGCTCGCAAGATAGCGAGCTGAAATTTTGCAGGCAGTTTCGTACCGATGATAAAAACAATGTATCAAAATTTCAGATCGATCGCATGTACCGTAATTAAATTATTGATTTTTTAGATTATTTTATTTATTCCTATGTATCATGCTATTTTTTGAGATAGAGCGTCGCGGTGCGTATTATATTGAACAACCTTTCTGTCGCGCAATCAGGTGCGTATTTTATTGACAGCTCTTCTTATAAACATATTCCTGATCGGTGCGCATTATATTAAACATGTTTTACGACACAACTGCAATTTTGTATTTCTGGATGGTCTGGCGCTGCGTATTATAATGAACATTCTTTTAATTACTTCTCTTACATAAAGGATTTATAGTCAAAAACTTGGTTTTTTACGGGTTTTTCTTATTAAATCCTTTATATTAACTCGTGGTGTCTGCGGCCGACCTTGCTTGCTTGTCGCCAAAACTTTTGATCGATTTTTAAACCACTTACTCGCAAGATAGCGAGCTGAAAGTTTGCAGGCAGTTTCGTACCGATGATAAAAACAATGTATCAAAATTTCAGATCGATCGCATGTACCGTAATTAAATTATTGATTTTGTAGATTACTTTATTTATTCCTATGTATCATGCTATTTTTTGAGATAGAGCGTCGCGGTGCGTATTATATTGAACAACCTTTCTGTCGCGCAATAAGGTGCGTATTTTACTGACAACACTTTTTATAAACCTATTCCTGATCGGTGCACATTATATTAAACACGTTTTACGACACAACTGCAATTTTGTATTTTTGGATGGTCTTGCGCTGCGTGTTATAATGAACATTCTTTTAGTTACGTCTCATACGTAAAGGATTTATAGTCAAAAACTTGGTTTTTTACGGGTTGTTTTTATTAAATCCTTTATATTAACTCGTGGTGTCTGCGGCCGACCTTGCTTGCTTGTCGCCAAAACTTTTGATCGATTTTTACCCACTTGCTCGCAAGATAGCGAGCTGAAATTTTGCAGGCAGTTTCGTACCGATGATAAAAACAATGTATCAAAATTTCAGATCGATCGCATGTACCGTAATTAAATTATTGATTTTTTAGATTATTTTATTTATTCCTATGTATCATGCTATTTTTTGAGATAGAGCGTCGCGGTGCGTATTATATTGAACAACCTTTCTGTCGCGCAATCAGGTGCGTATTTTATTGACAGCTCTTTTTATAAACATATTCCTGATCGGTGCGCATTATATTAAACATGTTTTACGACACAACTGCAATTTTGTATTTCTGGATGGTCTGGCGCTGCGTATTATAATGAACATTCTTTTAATTACTTCTCGTACATAAAGGATTTATAGTCAAAAACTTGGTTTTTTACGGGTTTTTCTTATTAAATCCTTTATATTAACTCGTGGTGTCTGCGGCCGACCTTGCTTGCTTGTCGCCAAAACTTTTGATCGATTTTTAACCCACTTGCTCGCAAGATAGCGAGCTGAAATTTTGCAGGCAGTTTCGTACCGATGATAAAAACAATGTATCAAAATTTCAGATCGATCGCATGTACCGTAATTAAATTATTGATTTTTTAGATTATTTTATTTATTCCTATGTATCATGCTATTTTTTGAGATAGAGCGTCGCGGTGCGTATTATATTGAACAACCTTTCTGTCGCGCAATAAGGTGCGTATTTTACTGACAACACTTTTTATAAACCTATTCCTGATCGGTGCGCATTATATTAAACACGTTTTACGACACAACTGCAATTTTGTATTTTTGGATGGTCTTGCGCTGCGTGTTATAATGAACATTCTTTTAGTTACGTCTCATACGTAAAGGATTTATAGTCAAAAACTTGGTTTTTTACGGGTTGTTTTTATTAAATCCTTTATATTAACTCGTGGTGTCTGCGGCCGACCTTGCTTGCTTGTCGCCAAAACTTTTGATCGATTTTTAACCCACTTGCTCGCAAGATAGCGAGCTGAAATTTTGCAGGCAGTTTTGTACCGATGATAAAAACAATGTATCAAAATTTCAGATCGATCGCATGTACCGTAATTAAATTATTGATTTTTTAGATTATTTTATTTATTCCTATGTATCATGCTATTTTTTGAGATAGAGCGTCGCGGTGCGTATTATATTGAACAACCTTTCTGTCGCGCAATAAGGTGCGTATTTTACTGACAACACTTTTTATAAACCTATTCCTGATCGGTGCGCATTATATTAAACACGTTTTACGACACAACTGCAATTTTGTATTTTTGGATGGTCTTGCGCTGCGTGTTATAATGAACATTCTTTTAGTTACGTCTCATACGTAAAGGATTTATAGTCAAAAACTTGGTTTTTTACGGGTTGTTTTTAAATTAAATCCTTTATATTAACTCGTGGTGTCTGCGGCCGACCGACCTTGTCGCCAAAACTTTTTATCGATTTTTAACCCACTTGCTCGCAAGATAGCGAGCTGAAATTTTGCAGGCAGTTTTGTACCGATGATAAAAACAATGTATCAAAATTTCAGATCGATCGCATTGTACCGTAATTAATCTATTGATTTTTTAGATTATTTTATTTATTCCTATGTATCATGCTATTTTTTGAGATAGAGCGTCTCGGTGCGTATTATATTGAACAACCTTTCTGTCGCGCAATAAGGTGCGTATTTTATTGACAACTCTTTTTATAAACATATTCCTGATCGGTGCGCATTATATTAAACATGTTTTACGACACAACTGCAATTTTGTCTTTCTGGATGGTCTGGCGCTGCGTATTATAATGAACATTCTTTTAATTACTTCTCGTACATAAAGGATTTATAGTAAAAAACTTGTTTTTTTACGGGTTTTTCTTATTACTTCGTTCCCTTCACACATTAATAAAAGCTCAAATAATGACGTCACGGCACAATATTTTATGGTGATCAACACATTTTTTTAATCTCGAAAGCAACATTTTTATTTTTTTTATCGGGAGTTACCTCGCATAGCGTCAGGACTGACAGACACTACTTGCGTGACAGATTGCAAATTATGTTATTTAACTAGGGATTAGAGGGCGCCTATGGCGCCCTCTGGGTCTGTAGGGTGCCTACGGCGCCCACTTTTTTGGTGAAAACCCCAAGTAACTTATCATTGTTTGATAAATACGAAATACTAAACATCCTGAAATGTACACAAAGTATTTTATAATTATAAATCCTCAAATCCTTTTTTTAAATCGCCCTCTTTTCCAAAATTAAAATATAACCTCAAACAATGACGTCATATAATATTTTTTTACAGGCAGAATGTTTTAATTTATAATTATTTTGCACACCTCCTGATGCGCGCCTTGTATATATACTTAAATATAAGCTCAAAAATGACGTAAAAGAGTTACGGATACATACTCCAACCAACGTGTGACTTGGGCTATTATATTGTTTATTGAACAATTTTATGCGGAGCGTTCGAAAAGTGTTATTTTTGGTGCAGTAATTTGGTGCGCTGCTTTCTAAAATTAGTAGCGTCACGGTCAGACAGACATGACAGACGTGACAGAGATTGCAAATTATGAATATTGATTATATATATTTTTTACTGACATACTTTTCCCTCGTATTATGTTTATTTATTTAGACATGCATACGAAAACAAAAAGGTTTTTCTTCCTTATTTCTTGCATAGCAGAACGAATTTGCTGTGTTACGTCACAAAATTTGGGAGCCATGGAATTACCGCAACTTAACCGATTACGCAAAATAATGAATTTCATAACGCAACTTTTATATGTGTTATAAAAATATAATTAATCGATTAATCGGGCAATTTTTAAAAAAAATCAGTACCAGCCCTAATTAATAGTAAATGATTGTCTCCCTGATTGTGTGAGTAACTAAGTCAATTTTAATTATAAATTATGTTGAATTTATTTCTACGTTCTTGTTACCAATGTTATGAAACATCAGCAATCGAAAAATAGGATAACAGATTAAACAAAATAGTGTTAACGAAAATCATTGCATTTTATTGTATCCCTAAATATAGGAATCGAAGTCAAGTGGCGTGCCACTTACATATAGACTGCTATTAAGGCCGCATCGTGAGTGTGGTAAAATAGTTAAAGATAGATATAGATCGACCTTTATAAATTAATTTCATAGCTTTTGTAAGTATAGATAAATGCAATATTTAAAATCTATTTTCTATTTGAATTTAATTTTTTGTAATCGTAATTTTAAGTTACTAAAAATATTTTTTTCGAAACACAAGTTAATAATAATGTCTTACAGTAGTAGTAGTGTAAATTAAATTTCGTAAGAGTTTAAAAGAAATAAACAAATTCTTAACTTGTCACCTACATTTAAAAACAACAACAAAGCAATTTTCATAAAAATATATTTGTACCGGTGCTTTATGGTGCAGCGTTTATGGGCAAATAAGTTATAATGCACATCATACATTGACAATAAAAAGTTATTTTAAGATAAAGTTTTCTTACTCACTGAAAAAATATAGTTGAAAATATAATTGTATTATTTATGTATATTTCGATACACGTGACGTCATCCAACAATTTTAAAAAGAATAATCTTAACCATTGACTGTTTATTGCTTATTTACTATCGTCTTCACTTCTTATTAAAATTCTAGGGGTTGTAGGGCGCCAAAACTCCAAGTAACTTATCCTTGTTTGATAAATACGAAATATTAAACTTCCTGTGTACACAAATTATTTTATAACTAGCGTATCACCCGTCAAAAATGACGGAAGTTTTCTGCTGAAATCTATTTATTTTATTAAAAATGCACTATTTTTAGGGCGCCTACGGTGCCCGCCTTTTTCAAAATCCCAACTAACTTGTCCTTGTTTGATAAATACGAAATATTAAATTTTCTGAAATATACACAAAGTATTTTATAATAGGGTTTGTAGGTCGCCGTAGCCCCCTTTATTTTTTTTATTTTATAATTAACCATCATCAAATACTATTTTTACATTGATCCCTTTTCCAAAATTAAAATATGAGCAAAAACAATGACGTCATATAATATTTTTTTACAGCGCATATTTAATTTGCACACATTTTGATGCTTTGGTGCAGTAATTTGGTTTTCCCTGCTTTCTAAAATTAGTAGCGTCAGGACTGACAGACACTACTTGCGTGACAATTGCAAATTATATTGTTTAATTGTTAATGGGGTTTTCCCTCTTTGGGAAAGCTAATGTTAGACTGTTGCGTGGTGCGCATTATATTGACACATTCTTTTTGATATTTCCTTTGAATAAAAACATCGAAAATTCTTTGTTGGAAATTGCGTTTAAATACTCATTCAAGTTTTTATTATTTGTTTTTTTTAACTTTACGTCTTGCACCGATTTGTCACGGGGGCCCAACTAATTTTCTTCTAATATAAGCTCTATAAATATAAGATATTACTCATCCGATCGTCATGAATCTTTGCGAATTTGTTGACTACGAACCCGCATAGTGTTCAGTCAATTTTTTTAAAATACCACTTTTTGAGGTCCAGGGTATAAACATATTATTTTTTTTTCTTTACATTAGCTATGTAAACAGTATTTTAATTATTGACTACTGGGTAAACAGATGTATCTAGACTAAACTTAATACATAAAACTTTAAATTTTTTAAATATTAAAAAATGTAGCTCTTAATGTCCATTGCTTCGGGGCCGGGGCTTCAACAAAAAAGTTCATTAATTTTGTGCGATTTTTATCCCCATTTGATTTTACACGTCCTTGAAAAATATTTTAAAAAATATATAATCTAAATATTTTCAAGCTTGAAATCTTCACGGATTAAGAATTTTACATATTGTACACTTTGGGCCCGGGGGCACTTAATGTCATTTAATTCCCCATTTTATTTTGCATGATTTTTATAAATATAAACAGATATATCCATCATGATCCAGAATGAAATCCACAGTTGTTTTGAACGTATCTTGCACCGATTGTGCCAGCGGCCCTTAATTTTATTATTTTCTTATATAAGCTGTACAAATATTATTTTCTTCATTCGATCTTTATGAAATTTGGAGAAGCTGATGAGTACGATCCCGAATAAGTTTCTGTCCTAATTCTTATGTAATAGAAATACCACTTATTTATGCCGCGGGCCCTAAATTTCAAACTTGCACACTCCCGTGAATGGTTCGGGCTACAATGAATGGTTCTTGATAAAACTTGGTACATAAAATCTTGACGGCTCATGTTTAAAAATTATAGGGCATTGAAACCCCAATGTCCGAAAGTTGAGCAGGTCTCTATCGAAAACTTCACGTAACGGACACAACGGTCGACAGCGTTCGCCATGTTTTAAACGTTCTTATTTCTTGCCCCATCTTCACGAAATTTGTAAATTTGCGCTGACTGAAACCCATGAACGTAGTTTATTTCATTGGTATGACGCCACTATCGTGTGTTTGTTACCCATGTGCCCATCTGTAAGTAATTATGTGTTTCCAACGCTTACGGAAACACTACAGGTCTATGTAAATAAAGTACCGTGCTAGTTTATCTATATATCACGTATTTATATTAAAAAAGTAGGTTAACTTTCGAAATTTCAAATTAATGCTATTTTTAACAGCGTTTTAACACAAGTAAATTATGATTTCATTGGTGTAACAGAGCGGAGATACTCTCAAAACAAAAGTTTTAAAATTCCTTAGTTACAATTAATAACTAATAACCATACATAATACAAAATTGATGTTATCCTTCACACACGAATTACTTTTGAAATGTCATCGCTGATCTCCCTTACAACGTGCGCTTTTATTATCTCCCTTGAAAAGTTATAATTAACTTCTATAATTATGTTCCCCCAGAAGACTGTTGTTTAGAGCGGCTGTTGTACTTCTCGCTGAAAACTTTCACGGCCACCAACGACACCGTAACGGACTTCACTTCAACCAGCGACGAGACCACAGAGGTGAGCACTGTCCCCGACCCGTCCACGACCGAACCCGTCTCTTACCTGACTCTGGCGGCCCACAACTCCTGGCAAGGACACACCGTCTTGACCCTGTGCGAAGTCGAGGTTTACGGTGGTCAGTACAGGGTATTATTCCCCATTTTTTAAAAAAAAACGTTCGTTTCGTTAACCGAGTAGCCAGCCCTTAACAAATGTCATTAAGGGGCGGCTACTTTGTTCGTTTCATAGTAACTGAACTCAGGGACCGTAAGCTTTAGGGGCAAATTTACACGAACTTATAATGTTTGAAAACAAAATAAAAAAGGTAGAACAAATTAACTAATTTTGATCGTCTGTATTCATGGCATCAGATTTTAAATTTTACAAAAAAGGGTTTTTTTATAGCAAAATCATCTTCTTGTACAATGTGGTGTAAATTGATGTCATGTTGAACAATGTGGTGTAAATTGATGTCATGTTGAACAATGTGGTGTAAATTGATGTCATGTTGAACAATGTGGTGTAAATTGATGTCATGTTGAACAATGTGGTGTAAATTGATGTCATGTTGAACAATGTGGTGTAAATTGATGTCATGTTGAATAATGTGGTGTAAATTGATGTCATGTTGAACAATGTGGTGTAAATTGATGTCATGTTGAACAATGTGGTGTAAATTGATGTCCAATGTTGAACAATGTGGTGTAAATTGATGTCATGTTGAACAATGTGGTGTAAATTGATGTCATGTTGAACAATGTGGTGTAAATTGATGTCATGTTGAACAATGTGGTGTAAATTGATGTCATGTTGAACAATGTGGTGTAATTTGATGTCATGTTGAACAATGTGGTGTAAATTGATGTCATGTTGAACAATGTGGTGTAAATTGATGTCCAATGTTGAACAATGTGGTGTACATTGATGTCATGTTGAACAATGTGGTGTAAATTGATGTCATGTTGAACAATGTGGTGTAAATTGATGTCATGTTGAACAATGTGGTGTAAATTGATGTCCAATGTTGAACAATGTGGTGTAAATTGATGTCCAATGTTGAACAATGTGGTGTAAATTGATGTCCAATGTTGAACAATGTGGTGTAAATTGATGTCCAATGTTGAACAATGTGGTGTAAATTGATGTCATTTTGAACAATGTGGTGTAAATTGATGTCATGTTGAACAATGTGGTGTAAATTGATGTCATGTTGAACAATGTGGTGTAAATTGATGTCATGTTGAACAATGTGGTGTAAATTGATGTCATGTTGAACAATGTGGTATAAATTGATGTCATGTTGTACAATGTGGTATAAATTGATGTCATGTTGCACAATGTGGTATAAATTGATGTCATGTTGCACAATGTGTTATAAATTGATGTCATGTTGCACAATGAGGTATAAATTGACTCCATCTGGCACAGTGTGGTGTAAATTGAAGTTATCTTGCACAATGGGGTTTAAATTGATGTTATATTGTACAATTTGGTGAAAATTGATTACAGCTTGTACATTGTAGTGGAAATGGATGTCATCATGCACAATGTGGTGTAAATTTACGTCATCTTGCACATTGTGGTGTAAACTGACGTCATGTTATACCATCTCGTGTAAAGTGACGTCATCTTGTACACTGTAGCGTTCTTTGATTTCATCTTGCTTAATGTGGTTTAAATTAAATGTCATACTGTACAATTTGGTGTAAAACATATATTTTATTCTGGTAACGCGATCTGCTTTGGCGTGTGGTTTGCGATGTATTAAAATAATTTGTGTTCTCTACCCACCCCTCCCCCTACCCTTACCAGACTCGGTGTGCCCAGGTGGTCAGTTCGGCAGGAACTGCGAGAGGACCTGTAACTGCTCCGTCTGGGGCGAGGCGTGTATGGTCAGCTCAGGAAACTGTCCATCTGGCTGCGCGGTGGGGCGTTATGGCGAAGGATGCACCCTGGGTGAGGAGATCAATGATTTTTTTAAATTTTAAAATTAAAACGTTACTAGTTTGGGGGGGGGGCGCTAGAGTTCAAAAGACACTAATGGTAGACCCCATGAAAAGACACTAATGTTAGACGCCATTAAATGACACTAATTGTAGCCCCCCATCAAAAGACACTAATGGCAGACCCCATCAAAAGACACTAATGGCGGACCCCATCAAAAGACACTAATGGCAGACCCCATCAAAAGACACTAAAGGTAGACCCCATCAAAAGACACTAATGGCAGACCCCATCAAAAGACACTCATGGTAGACCCTATCAAATGACACTCATGGTAGACACCATCAAATGACACTAATGGTAGACCCCATCAAAAGACACTAATGATAGACCCCATCAAATGACACTAATGGTACACCCCATCAAAAGACACTAATGGTAGACCCCATGAAATGACACCAATGGTAGACCCCATGAAAAGACACTAATGGTAGACCCCATGAAAAGACACTAATGGCGGACCCCATCAAAAGACACTAATGGCAGACCCCATCAAAAGACACCAATGGCAGACCCCATCAAAAGACACTAATGGCAGACCCCATCAAAAGACACTAATGGCAGACCCCATCAAAAGACACTAATGGCAGACCCCATCAAAAGACACTAATGGTAGACCCCATCAAATGACACTAATGGTAGACCCCATGAAAAGACACTAATGGTAGACCCCATCAAAAGACACTAATGGCAGACCCCATCAAAAGACACTTGTGGCAGACCCCATCAAAAGACACCAATGGCAGACCCCATCAAAAGACACTAATGGCAGACCCCATTAAAAGAAACTTATGGCAGACCCCATCAAAAGACACTTATGGTAGACCCCATCAAAAGACACTAATATCAGACCCCATCAAAAGACACTAATGGCAGACCCCATCAAAAGACACTAATGGCAGACCCCATCAAAAGACACTAATGGCATACCCCATCAAAAGACACTAATGGCAGACCCCATCAAACGACACTAATGGCAGACCCCATCAAAAGACACTAATGGCAGACCCCATCAAAAGACACTAATGGCAGACCCCATCAAAAGACACTATGGTAGATCCCACCAAAAGACACTAATGGCGGACCCCATCAAAAGACACTAATGGCAGACCCCATCAAAAGACACTAATGGCAGACCCCATCAAAAGACACTAATGGCATACCCCATCAAAAGACACTAATGACAGACCCCATCAAAAGACACTAATGGCATACCCCATCAAAAGACACTAATGGCAGACCCCATCAAAAGACACTAATGGCAGACCCCATCAAAAGACACTAATGGCAGATCCCACCAAAAGACACTAATGGCAGACCCCATCAAACGACACTAATGGCGGACCCCATCAAAAGACACTAATGGCAGACCCCATCAAAAGACACTAATGGCAGACCCCATCAAACGACACTAATGGCAGACCCCATCAAAAGACACTAATGGCAGACCCCATCAAAAGACACTAATGGCAGACCCCATCAAAAGACACTAATGGCAGACCCCATCAAAAGACACTAATGGCAGACCCCATCAAAAGACACTAATGGCAGACCCCATCAAACGACACTAATGGCAGACCCCATCAAAAGACACTAATGGCAGACCCCATCAAAAGACACTAATGGCAGACCCCATCAAAAGACACTAATGGCAGACCCCATCAAAAGACACTAATGGCAGACCCCATCAAAAGACACTAATGGCAGACCCCATGAAAAGACACTAATGGCAGACCCCATCAAAAGACACTAATGGCAGACCCCATCAAACGACACTAATGGCAGACCCCATCAAAAGACACTAATGGCAGACCCCATCAAAAGACACTAATGGCAGACCCCATCAAAAGACACTAATGGCAGACCCCATCAAAAGACACTAATGGCAGACCCCATCAAAAGACACTAATGGCAGACCCCATCAAAAGACACTAATGGTAGATCCCACCAAAAGACACTAATGGCAGACCCCATCAAAAGACACTAATGGCAGACCCCATCAAAAGACACTAATGGCAGACCCCATCAAAAGACACTAATGGCATACCCCATCAAAAGACACTAATGGCAGACCCCATCAAACGACACTAATGGCAGACCCCATCAAAAGACACTAATGGCAGACCCCATCAAAAGACACTAATGGCAGACCCCATCAAAAGACACTAATGGTAGATCCCACCAAAAGACACTAATGGCGGACCCCATCAAAAGACACTAATGGCAGACCCCATCAAAAGACACTAATGGCAGACCTCATCAAAAGACACTAATGGCATACCCCATCAAAAGACACTAATGACAGACCCCATCAAAAGACACTAATGGCATACCCCATCAAAAGACACTAATGGCAGACCCCATCAAAAGACACTAATGGCAGACCCCATCAAAAGACACTAATGGCAGATCCCACCAAAAGACACTAATGGCAGACCCCATCAAACGACACTAATGGCGGACCCCATCAAACGACACTAATGGCAGACCCCATCAAAAGACACTAATGGCAGACCCCATCAAAAGACACTAATGGCAGACCCCATCAAAAGACACTAATGGCAGACCCCATCAAAAGACACTAATGGCAGACCCCATCAAAAGACACTAATGGCAGACCCCATGAAAAGACACTAATGGCAGACCCCATCAAAAGTCACTAATGGTAGACCCCATCAAACGACACTAATGGCAGACCCCATCAAAAGACACTAATGGCAGACCCCATCAAAAGACACTAATGGCAGACCCCATCAAAAGACACTAATGGCAGACCCCATCAAAAGACACTAATGGCAGACCCCATCAAAAGACACTAATGGCAGACCCCATCAAAAGACACTAATGGTAGATCCCACCAAAAGACACTAATGGCAGACCCCATCAAAAGACACTAATGGCAGACCCCATCAAACGACACTAATGGCGGACCCCATCAAAAGACACTAATGGCAGACCCCATCAAAAGACACTAATGGCAGACCCCATCAAACGACACTAATGGCAGACCCCATCAAAAGACACTAATGGCAGACCCCATCAAAAGACACTAATGGCAGACCCCATCAAAAGACACTAATGGCAGACCCCATCAAAAGACACTAATGGCAGACCCCATCAAAAGACACTAATGGCAGACCCCATCAAACGACACTAATGGCAGACCCCATCAAAAGACACTAATGGCAGACCCCATCAAAAGACACTAATGGCAGACCCCATCAAAAGACACTAATGGCAGACCCCATCAAAAGACACTAATGGCAGACCCCATCAAAAGACACTAATGGCAGACCCCATCAAAAGACACTAATGGCAGACCCCATGAAAAGACACTAATGGCAGACCCCATCAAAAGACACTAATGGCAGACCCCATCAAACGACACTAATGGCAGACCCCATCAAAAGACACTAATGGCAGACCCCATCAAAAGACACTAATGGCAGACCCCATCAAAAGACACTAATGGCAGACCCCATCAAAAGACACTAATGGCAGACCCCATCAAAAGACACTAATGGCAGACCCCATCAAAAGACACTAATGGTAGATCCCACCAAAAGACACTAATGGCAGACCCCATCAAAAGACACTAATGGCAGACCCCATCAAAAGACACTAATGGCAGACCCCATCAAAAGACACTAATGGCAGACCCCATCAAAAGACACTAATGGCAGACCCCATCAAAAGACACTAATGGCAGACCCCATCAAAAGACACTAATGGTAGATCCCACCAAAAGACACTAATGGCAGACCCCATCAAAAGACACTAATAGTGTGGAGTGACAGACATTGAATGACTTTGACATCATGTGACAGACATTGAATGACTTTTACATGAAGTGACAGACATTCTATAATTTTCCATCCGATTCAACGGTTAAAATCCGTTACAACACTGCACTGCGTTCTCCCTCTTTGATTAATTAAGTTTATCTTGGTGTATTTTAATCTGAAACTCTAAAATTGATTGTGAAATTATATGATGTGTCTTAAGTGATGGAAAAATTATAAGAATTGCCTTGCGTGATGATGAAATAATTTGTTGCGCTCAATGTGATGGTAAAAGTATTTGATGCGTCTTAAGTGATAAATTATATGATGTGTCTTTGACGGTGAGACTATGTCTTTCAGAATGCCCCCCATTGCACTGGGGCGTAGACTGTTTGAGAAAGTGCAGCAGACACTGCGTCCACCAGGTATGTGACATGTACACTGGGTACTGCCTGCACGGATGTGAAGACGGCTACCGACCCAGAGACTGCACGCGAGGTGATTGTCTTCACTGCCTGTTGTCCCATGCGGTGTCGTTGATTGATGGGCATAATAATAATTCAATTATGTTTCTAAAAATGTACTGTATTAAGTTTTAAAGCGTTCTTCTGCTCTGTGTAAATTGACCTCAAACATAATGTGTTACATAACCTCTGACCTATGTGTTACTTAAACTCTGACCTATGTGCTACTTAAACTCTGACCTATGTGTTACTTTACCTTTAACCGATGTGTTACATAACCTTTGACCTGTTTGTTACTTAACCTCTGACATGTTATACTTAAACTCTGACCTACGTGTTACTTAACCTCTGACCTATGTGTTACTTAACCTGTGACCTATGTTTTAATTAACCTCTGGCGTGTTTTACTCAACTTCTCCTATATGTGTTACTTGACCTATATGTCACGTAACATCCGACCTTTTATGATGCTGTGATTGACAGTTTGTGAAGATGGACGTTGGGGAAATAACTGTCTCAAAAGCTGTCCTGTAAATTGTTCATTTGGACGATGCAAGCCAACCGATGGCAAGTGTTACTCCTGCGAGCTGGGATATCACGGAGAGAGGTGCTACGCAGGTGAGTCTGCGCTGAACGGAAATCTGTGCTATGATTATGATAATGTGCGCAGTCAGAGTTTGGGACGAGAACTGAGGCCAGACTGAGAGCTGATGTAAGACTGTTATAGGGCGAATGTCTGATGTAAGACGGGTTTAAAGCAAATGTCTGATGTAAGACTGGCTTAAGGCAAATGTCTAATGAAAGATGGTTTAAGGCAAATGTCTGATGTAAGACTGGTTTAAGGCAAATGTCTGATGTAAGACTGATTTAAGGCGAATGTCTTATGTAAGACGTGTTTAAAGCAATTGTCTGATGTAAGACTGGTTTGAGGCAAATGTCTGATGTAAGACTGATTTAAGGCGAAAGTCTGATGTAAGACTGATTTAAGGCAAATGTCTGATGTTAGACTGGTTTAAGGCCAACCTTGGCACAGTCAACTCATTGATAAGCCAATCATGCACATCAAAAGGCGCACTTTGGCGCATGCACTCTGTTTAGCAGCATCTCCTCATTGTAGCAACATCTTCCGTGTGTAGCAACATCTCCACAGTGCAGCAAAATGTCCCCGGTGTGGCACCATTCCCCCTGGTTCATTATTCTTCTCCTAGCGTGCACTCCTGGAAGGTACGGAGCTTCGTGCAAGTCACGGTGCCCCAGACGCTGTGCTGGAAGGACATGTAACCACGTGACTGGTCATTGTCATCAATGTGAATCAGGTTACGATGGAGACAAGTGTGAAAACAGGTGAGTCTGATCACAGGTGAGGTGTATAACAGGTGAGTCTGATCACAGGTGAGGTGTATAACAGGTGAGTCTGATCACAGGTGAGGTGTATAGTATAACAGGTGAGTCTGATCACAGGTGAGGTGTATAACAGGTGAGTATGATTACAGGTGAGACTTATCACAGGTGAGGTTTATAACAGGTGAGTCTGATTCTAATCACAGGTGAGTCTGAACACAGGTGAGTCTGATCACAGGTGAGTCTGATCAGAGGTGAGTCTGATCACAGGAGAGAATTATCACAGGTGAGACTGATTTTTATCACAGGTGAGTCTGAACACAGGTGAGTCGATCACAAGTGAGACTGTTCATAGGTATGGCTGATCTGTTGTGCCAAACTGTGATCTCTTAGTGATATCCTTTGGCTTTTTGGAGACACCTTAGACCTGTTGGCGATAACCTTTGACCTTTTAGTGGCAACCTATGACCTTTAGGTGACAACCTTTGAGCTTTTAGTGACGACCAATGACATTTGAGTGACAAGCAATTAAATACCTGCTCTTGACAATCGATGACGAGATAGTGACATATGAGTTTAACTAAAGTTTTGTTTTGTTTTGTTTCTAACAATTGAATAGATATTCAAAATCACACAACTATTATGTAATAAAAAGTTATAATAAACTGAATTGATAATGCAAAAAAAGCAGCAACATTGTTTAAACACATAACTTATAACTATAAATACTATTATTCACACCCAGGGTGAAGTAAAAGACAATGTCGAAAGATCTGACCATGATAATAATAACCGGTGGATCAATCAAAGAGATTTTGGATATAAAAACTGGATAAAGGATAACCTCAAAAATCGATTGTTTTAAAAGACGATTGACTTTAATCTGTTTGTGTTTGGCTTTGAACAATAAACGGTCGCATTGATTTTTAATGTGTTGCAAATAAAGCAAAAATTGAATTGTTACAAATTTGTTATATTTTTCCACCCGCACGAAACAAAAACATGATTTTTTAATTCATTTTTCAAAACATATAGTCTAGAATGGGACTGCAATAAAGTTTTTAAATAAAATACAAAATACACAAACAAATTGTGCAATGAAAACAATAAAAACAGTCTAAAAATAAAGCTCAAATTTATTGTTTTCATTGCACAATTTGTTTGTGTATTTTGTATTTTATTTTTCAAAACACCATGTGTAAAAAATGGATGTCTTTATTTTAACACAAAGTTTTAAAAAGATTTTAAAAAACACACAAAATAGACATGAGGTTTGGCTCGAAACTTAAACAAAATCACCCTTCTTCAACGGTGACTCAAAAAGTGGTAACTATTTTTAATTTCTTTTCAATTTGTTCATATTTATTGATATGTGTGACTTTATAAAAATATATTTCTTTGATGCGGGCATGATGTTAACAATTTTTACAGTCACTGAACTTAATCTTTAGCGTCAATGCAGGGGCGCCCCTAGGGGGGTGCGGACCGCACAGGGTGACACCATCACAAGGGTTGACACCCATATGTAAAATTTTGTATGTGCACGTTATTTGGCACTGGCAGACTCGAAGGAGGTATTTGGGGTAAGTCACGGGGAGGGGGGGACGACACCATGAGCTACCATATTGGGTGACACCAACCCTAGATACAATGTGGCAATGTTTTAAATAAACGTATCTGGAAGAGAAAACGTTCCGTGGCTGATGTAGTTGTAGAGGAGGGAAACTGCCCAAAGTATGAGGAGGGCCTTGCAAAAAATGAGAGTCTTTGAGGGTAAATTGCCTACACTTCCGTCTCTCAGCGTCACATAATGTCACTAGCCATTGCCCCACATATGTCACTCTCCCAACTCCCCAACTAAGTGACCGTTTCAAAACAGAGGCACAAAATATATGCATTGCAAACGTCACGTGTTCGTAACGGAGCTGACCAAGTAACTCAAGACAACACGATGAGTTACTGCCCCTGATCGCATCGGTCGGCTCTCACGTGATACTTTTTTGGACGTTGAAAAATAACAGTTTGACTGGAAATGAAGACATGTGACGTGATAGAAGTGAATGGCTTTGATTGAAAGCAAAGGACTAAATCATACACACTGCGGAATACCTGCAGCAAAACAATGACGTGTTATAACACACAAACACACTGCAGCTAAAAAAAACAATTCGTGTTCCCAAATGACATCTCCCGTTCACTCATGACATCTTGCCCATAGGATATCCTCCCAATAAGACAGGTAAGAGTGGATAGAACAAAAAAATAAAGGTAAAAAAATGATTTTTAAAAACCACGTTTGTACAAGCGGACTAAAAAGAAGAAAATAATTTAAAACTGGTAAGTTCAAGTACTTTCATTTAATATGACTAAAAACGTGGGACGGGCGCTTATGAGGTTTAACATATGCAGCTCACTCATACTCTCACTTATAGATCTCTCTTTTGCCTTCTAAATTAGAAATCTTTAATTTTTATACCAAACACCCGCCCCACGTTTTTAGTCATATTAAATCGAAGTACTTGAACTTACCAGTTTTAAATTATTTTCTTCTTTTTAGTCCGCTTGTAAAAAACGTGGTTTTTAAAAATCATTTTTTTACCTTTATTTATTTTATTCTTTTTAGTCCACTAATAAAAACTTGGTTTTTTAACAATATTTTTTTTACCTCTATTTATTTTACCAAACACCTCACAAGCGCCCGCCAAACGTTTTAAAAACATTGTGATGTGGTCACGGGGGGAACTCACGGATGTCAACAAAAGCCGACGGTACAGTTTCTTATATATAGACTATAGATAAACTAAAAAGTTCAATAATTTAATAACGGTACATTCGATCGATCTGAAATTTTAATACAATGCATTGTCATCCAAGATCTATCTGTGGTAAAATTTTCAGATCTCTAGGACCATCAGAAAGTGGTTCAATTTTACGTTGGCAGATTTGAAAAAATCTTGGACAAACAAACAATGCCCAACGAAAGCGAGTTAATAAAAACGTGGTAAAAAACAAACCCGTAAAAACAAAGTTTTTGACTATAAATCCCTTATATATGAGACATAACTAACAGTATTGATTATTTTCAAACGCTACAAACATTGACAGACTGACACCGAGTGATGTCCCTTGTCTTTAATAAATGGGGGTGGGACGTGAGGGGGTGTCGGCACGATTGTCGGCGTCAACTCAAACTCACGTGGAAGTGGAAGAAAAAAACAATAACAAACCGTGAATTTGAATTAATTACCTCATATAAGGATAAACTAAAAATGCATTAATTTAATTACCGTACGATCGATCGATCTGAAATTTTGATACGATGCATTGTTAGGTTAGACGGGCCCGTGTGCCAAATTTCAGCTCGATCGGAGCACGGGAATTGGGTCATTTTTGACTTTTGTTTTTCCGCCCGCCCATGAGATGACGACAGACAGAGAGAGAGAGAGAGAGAGACGGCGGTGAAGTTAATATAAGGGATTTAAAAATAACTATTTCAACTGCTCCTGTTAACAATACAAGAAATAAAACAAACCCGTAAAAACAAAGTTTTTGACTATAAATCCCTTATATATGAGACATAACTAACAGTATTGATTATTTTCAAACATTTACAGACTGAATCTGTCTTAACTCAACTTTGCATCATAACCCTAGTGGGGGGAGGGGTGGGTGGGGGGAGGGTGGGGGAGGGGTGGGTAGGGGGAGGGGAAAAGTCTGGTCACCGATTCGCTTGACCGAGCTCAGAGTGACACGTAAAATGTAAACAAAAGCGCCCGTCGCTTCGTTGGGTCGCCTCAATGCGTCAGCTCAAAATTTCACGTGGCAAAAAAACAATAACAAATCGTGAATTTAAATTACATACCTCATATAAGGATAAACTAAAAATGCATTAATTTAATTATGGTACGTTCGATCGATCTGAAATTTTGATACGATGCATTGTTAGGTCAGACGGGTCCGTGTGCCAAATTTCAGTTCGATCGGATCATGGGAAGTGGGTCATTTTTGACTTCTGTTTTTCCGCCCGCCGAGCCCAAGACAGAGAGAGAGAGAGAGAGAGAGAGACGGCCGCGAAGTTAATATAAGGGATTTAATAAAACAAACCCGTAATAAAACAAACCCGTAAAAACAAAGTTTTTGACTATAAATCCCATTATATATGAGACATAACTAACAGTATTGATTATTTTCAAACATTTACAGACTGAATCTGTCTTAACTCAACTTTGCATCATAACCCTAGTGGGGGGGGGGACGGTGGGTGGGCGGGAGAGGGGGAAAAGTCTGGTCACCGATTCGCTTGACCGAGCTCAGAGTGACACGTAAAATGTAAACAAAAGCGCCCGTCGCTTCGTTGGGTCGCCTCAATGCGTCAGCTCAAAATTTCACGTGGCAAAAAAACAATAACAAACCGTGAATTTAAATTACATACCTCATATAAGGATAAACTAAAAATGCATTAATTTAATTACGGTACGTTCGATCGATCTGAAATTTTGATACGATGCATTGTTAGGTTAGACGGGTCCGTGTGCCAAATTTCAGTTCGATCGGATCATGGGAAGTGGGTCATTTTTGACTTCTGTTTTTCCGCCTGCCGAGCCCAAGACAGAGAGAGAGAGAGATGATGAGAGAGATGATGTGACGGCCGCGAAGTTAATATAAGGGATTTAAAAATAAAACAAACCCGTAAAAACAAAGTTTTTGACTATAAATCCCTTATATATGAGACATAACTAACAGTAGTGATTATTTTTAAACATTTACAGACTGACACTGAGTGATGTCCCTTGTCTTTAATAAATGGGGGTGGGATGTGAGGGGGTGTCGGCACGACGGTCGTCGTCAACACGACGGTCGGCGTCAACTCAAACTCACGTGGAACTGGAATTTTAAAAAAAATAACAAACAGTGAATTTTGAATTACATACCTCATATAAGGATAAACTAAAAATGCATTAATTTAATTATGGTACGTTCGATCGATCTGAATATTTGATACGATGCATTGTTAGGTTCGACGGGTCCGTGTGCCAAATTTCAGTTTGATCGGATCATGGGAAATGGGTCATTTTTGACTTCTGTTTTTCCGCCCGCCGAGCCCAAGACAGACAGACAGAGAGAGAGAGAGAGAGAGAGACGCCGGTGAAGTTAATATAAGGGATTTAATAAAACAAACCCGTAAAAACAAAGTTTTTGACTATAAATCCCTTATATATGAGACATAACTAACAGTATTGATTATTTTCAAACATTTACAGACTGAATCTGTCTTAACTCAACTTTGCATCATAACCCTAGTGGGGGGGGAGGGGTGGGGGGGAGGGGTGGGTGGGGTGGGGGGGGAGGGGTGGGTGGGGTGGGGGGTGGGTGGGGGGAGAGGGGAAAAGTCTGGTCACCGATTCGCTTGACCGAGCTCAGAGTGACACGTAAAATGTAAACAAAAGCGCACCGTCGTTTCGTTGGGTCGCCTCAATGCTCAAACTTTCACGTGGCAAAAAAACAATAACAAATCGTGAATTTAAATTACATACCTCATATAACAGACCAGACTTGTCCCCTCTCCCCCTCCCACCCACCCCTCCCCCCTAGGGTTATGAAGCAAACTTGTGTTAAGACAGATTCAGTCTGTAAATGTTTGAAAATAATCAATACTGTTAGTTATGTCTCATATATAAGGGATTTATAGTCAAAAACTTTGTTTTTAAATCCCTTATATTAACTTCGCGGCCGTCTCTCTCTCTCTCTCTGTCTTGGCCTCGGCACTATAATATCTTAACCCTGAAATATGCATAGTTGTTTTTAATAGCAAAATGAGGCAGTATGAAGACAGAAGGTTATAAATCTTTAATGGATAATTAAGTTTTAAATTAAATTACTTTAAAAACAAAAATTAGGTTCTTTTAGTTGCTACAAAACATTTAACATTTAAAAATTGCAAACTAACATAAGCAAATGTAAATAATGATTTTTTATAACCATTTTTTTAAAGACAATATTAAGAACAAAATAAGTCGTTCGAAGGAAGCGTAATATAAAGTAAAATAAGAGGAATTGAACGATGTATAAGTACGGTGTGAAAGATGGACAGGTAGGTGTGAAAGATGGACAGGTAGGTGTGAAAGATGGACAGGTAGGTGTGAAAGATGGACAGGTAGGTGTGAAAGATGGACAGGTAGGTGTGAAAGATGGACAGGTAGGTGTGAAAGATGGACAGGTAGGTGTGAAAGATGGACAGGTAGGTGTGAAAGATGGACAGGTAGGTGTGAAAGATGGACAGGTAGGTGTGAAAGATGGACAGGTAGGTGTGAAAGATGGACATGTAGGTGTGAAAGATGGACAGGTAGGTGTGAAAGATGGACAGGTAGGTGTGAAAGATGGACAGGTAGGTGTGAAAGATGGACAGGTGGGTGTGAAAGATGGACAGGTAGTTGTACGGAGTGAAAGATGGACAGGTAGGTGTGAAAGATGGACAGGTAGGTGTGAAAGATGGACAGGTAGGTGTGAAAGATGGACAGGTAGGTGTGAAAGATGGACAGGTAGGTGTGAAAGATGGACAGGTAGGTGTGAAAGATGGACAGGTAGGTGTGAAAGCTGGACAGGTAGGTGTGAAAGATGGACAGGTGGGTGTGAAAGATGGACAGGTAGGTGTGAAAGATGGACAGGTAGGTGTGAAAGCTGGACAGGTAGTTGTGAAAGATGGACAGGTAGTTGTGAAAGATGGACAGGTAGTTGTGAAAGCTGGACAGGTAGGTGTAAAAGATGGACAGGTAGGTGTGAAAGATGGACAGGTAGGTGTGAAAGATGGACAGGTAGGTGTGAAAGATGGACAGGTGGGTGTGAAAGATGGACAGGTAGTTGTACGGAGTGAAAGATGGACAGGTAGGTGTGAAAGCTGGACAGGTAGGTGTGAAAGATGGACAGGTAGGTGTTAAAGATGGACAGGTAGGTGTGAAAGATGGACAGGTAGGTGTGAAAGATGGACAGGTAGGTGTGAAAGATGGACAGGTGGGTGTGAAAGATGGACAGGTAGTTGTACGGAGTGAAAGATGGACAGGTAGGTGTGAAAGCTGGACAGGTAGGTGTGAAAGATGGACAGGTAGGTGTGAAAGTTGGACAGGTAGGTGTGAAAGATGGACAGGTAGGTGTGAAAGATGAACAGGTAGGTGTGAAAGATGGACAGGTGGGTGTGAAAGATGGACAGGTAGTTGTACGGAGTGAAAGATGGACAGGTAGGTGTGAAAGCTGGACAGGTAGGTGTGAAAGATGGACAGGTAGTTGTACGGAGTGAAAGATGGACAGGTAGGTGTGAAAGCTGGACATGTAGGTGTGAAAGCTGGACATGTAGGTGTGAAAGATGGACAGGTGGGTGTGAAAGATGGACAGGTAGGTGTGAAAGATGGACAGGTAGTTGTACGGAGTGAAAGATGGACAGGTAGGTGTGAAAGCTGGACATGTAGGTGTGAAAGCTGGACATGTAGGTGTGAAAGATGGACAGGTAGGTGTGAAAGCTGGACAGGTAGGTGTGAAAGATGGACAGGTAGGTGTGAAAGATGGACAGGTAGGTGTGAAAGATGGACAGGTAGTTGTACGGAGTGAAAGATGGACAGGTAGGTGTACGGAGTGAAAGATGGACAGGTAGGTGTACGGAGTGAAAGATGGACAGGTAGGTGTGAAAGCTGGACAGGTAGGTGTACGGAGTGTAAGATTGACAGGTAGGTGTACGGAGTGTAAGATTGACAGGTAGGTGTACGGAGTGAAAGATAGACAGGTAGGTGTACAGAGTGAAAGATGGACAGGTAGGTGTACGGAGTGAAAGATGGACAGGTAGGTGTGAAAGCTGGACAGGTAGGTGTACGGAGTGTAAGATTGACAGGTAGGTGTACTGAGTGTAAGATTGACAGGTAGGTGTACGGAGTGAAAGATAGACAGGTAGGTGTACAGAGTGAAAGATGGACAGGTAGGTGTACAGAGTGAAAGATGGACAGGTAGGTGTGAAAGCTGGACATGTAGGTGTGAAAGCTGGACATGTAGGTGTGAAAGATGGACAGGTAGGTGTGAAAGCTGGACAGGTAGGTGTGAAAGATGGACAGGTAGGTGTGAAAGCTGGACAGGTAGGTGTGAAAGATGGACAGGTAGTTGTACGGAGTGAAAGATGGACAGGTAGGTGTGAAAGCTGGACATGTAGGTGTGAAAGCTGGACATGTAGGTGTGAAAGCTGGACATGTAGGTGTGAAAGATGGACAGGTAGGTGTGAAAGCTGGACAGGTAGGTGTGAAAGATGGACAGGTAGGTGTGAAAGATGGACAGGTAGGTGTGAAAGATGGACAGGTAGTTGTACGGAGTGAAAGATGGACAGGTAGGTGTACGGAGTGAAAGATGGACAGGTAGGTGTACGGAGTGAAAGATGGGCAGGTAGGTGTGAAAGCTGGACAGGTAGGTGTACGGAGTGTAAGATTGACAGGTAGGTGTACGGAGTGAAAGATAGACAGGTAGGTGTACAGTGTGAAAGATGGACAGGTAGGTGTACAGAGTGAAAGATGGACAGGTAGGTGTGAAAGATGGACAGGTAGTTGTACGGAGTGAAAGATGGACAGGTAGGTGTACGGAGTGAAAGATGGACAGGTAGGTGTACGGAGTGAAAGATGGACAGGTAGGTGTGAAAGATGGACAGGTAGGTGTGAAAGCTGGACAGGTAGGTGTGAAAGATGGACAGGTAGTTGTACGGAGTGAAAGATGGACAGGTAGGTGTGAAAGCTGGACATGTAGGTGTGAAAGCTGGACATGTAGGTGTGAAAGATGGACAGGTAGGTGTGAAAGCTGGACAGGTAGGTGTGAAAGATGGACAGGTAGGTGTGAAAGATGAACAGGTAGGTGTGAAAGATGGACAGGTAGTTGTACGGAGTGAAAGATGGACAGGTAGGTGTACGGAGTGAAAGATGGACAGGTAGGTGTACGGAGTGAAAGATGGACAGGTAGGTGTGAAAGATGGACAGGTAGGTGTGAAAGATGGACAGGTAGGTGTACGGAGTGAAAGATAGACAGGTAGGTGTACAGAGTGAAAGATGGACAGGTAGGTGTACAGAGTGAAAGATGGACAGGTAGGTGTGAAAGATGGACAGGTAGTTGTACGGAGTGAAAGATGGACAGGTAGGTGTACGGAGTGAAAGATGGACAGGTAGGTGTACGGAGTGAAAGATGGACAGGTAGGTGTACGGAGTGAAAGATGGACAGGTAGGTGTACGGAGTGAAAGATGGACAGGTAGGTGTACGGAGTGAAAGATGGACAGGTAGGTGTACGGAGTGAAAGATGGACAGGTAGGTGTGAAAGCTGGACAGGTACGAGTGAAAGATGGACAGGTAGGTGTGAAAGCTGGACAGGTAGGTGTGAAAGATGGACAGGTAGTTGTACGGAGTGAAAGATGGACAGGTAGGTGTGAAAGCTGGACATGTAGGTGTGAAAGCTGGACATGTAGGTGTGAAAGATGGACAGGTAGGTGTGAAAGCTGGACAGGTAGGTGTGAAAGATGGACAGGTAGGTGTGAAAGATGGACAGGTAGGTGTGAAAGATGGACAGGTAGTTGTACGGAGTGAAAGATGGACAGGTAGGTGTACGGAGTGAAAGATTGACAGGTAGGTGTACGGAGTGAAAGATGGACAGGTAGGTGTGAAAGCTGGACAGGTAGGTGTGAAAGATGGACAGGTAGGTGTACGGAGTGAAAGATTGACAGGTAGGTGTACGGAGTGAAAGATGGACAGGTAGGTGTACGGAGTGAAAGATTGACAGGTAGGTGTACGGAGTGAAAGATGGACAGGTAGGTGTTAAAGCTGGACAGGTAGGTGTGAAAGATGGACAGGTAGTTGTACGGAGTGAAAGATGGACAGGTAGGTGTGAAAGCTGGACAGGTAGGTGTGAAAGATGGACAGGTAGTTGTACGGAGTGAAAGATGGACAGGTAGGTGTGAAAGCTGGACATGTAGGTGTGAAAGCTGGACATGTAGGTGTGAAAGATGGACAGGTAGGTGTGAAAGCTGGACAGGTAGGTGTGAAAGATGGACAGGTAGTTGTACGGAGTGAAAGATGGACAGGTAGGTGTACAGAGTGAAAGATGGACAGGTAGGTGTACAGACTGAAAGATTGACAGGTAGGTGTACGGAGTGAAAGATTGACAGGTAGGTGTACGGAGTGAAAGATTGACAGGTAGGTGTACGGAGTGAAAGATTGACAGGTAGGTGTACAGAGTGAAAGATGGACAGGTAGGTGTACAGAGTGAAAGATGGACAGGTAGGTGTACAGAGTGAAAGATGGACAGGTAGGTGTACGGAGTGAAAGATTGACAGGTAGGTGTACGGAGTTAAAGATGGACAGGTAGGTGTACGGAGTGAAAGATTGACAGGTAGGTGTAGGAGTGAAAGATGGACAGGTAGGTGTACGGAGTGAAAGATTGACAGGTAGGTGTACGGAGTGAAAGATGGACAGGTAGGTGTGAAAGCTGGACAGGTAGGTGTGAAAGATGGACAGGTAGTTGTACAGAGTGAAAGATGGACAGGTAGGTGTACAGAGTGAAAGATGGACAGGTAGGTGTGAAAGATGGACAGGTAGGTGTGAAAGATGGACAGGTAGTTGTACAGAGTGAAAGATGGACAGGTAGGTGTCGGAGTGAAAGATGGACAGTAGGTGTACGAGTGAAAGATGGACAGGTAGGTACGTGTGAAAGATGGACAGGTAGGTGTGAAAGATGGACAGGTAGGTGTACGGATGAAAGATTGACAGGTAGGTGTACGGAGTGAAAGATGGACAGGTAGGTGTACGGATGAAGATTGACAGGTAGGTGTACGAGTGAAAGATTGACAGGTAGGTGTACGGAGTGAAAGATGGACAGGTAGTGTACAGAGTGAAAGATGGACAGGTAGGTGTACGGAGTGAAAGATTGACAGGTAGGTGTACGGAGTGAAAGATTGACAGGTAGGTGTACGGAGTAAAGATGGACAGGTAGGTGTACGGAGTGAAAGATTGACAGGTAGGTGTACGGAGTGAAAGATTGACAGGTAGGTGTACGGAGTGAAAGATGGACAGGTAGGTGTGAAAGCTGGACAGGTAGGTGTGAAAGATGGACAGGTAGGTGTACGGAGTGAAAGATTGACAGGTAGGTGTACGGAGTGAAAGATGGACAGGTAGGTGTACGAGTGAAAGATGGACAGGTAGGTGTACGAGTGAAAGATGGACAGGTAGGTGTACAGAGTGAAAGATGGACAGGTAGGTGTACGGAGTGAAAGATGGACAGGTAGGTGTACGAGTGAAAGATGGACAGGTAGGTGTACGGATGAAAGATGGACAGGTAGGTGTACGAGTGAAAGATGGACAGGTAGGTGTACGAGTGAAAGATGGACAGGTAGGTGTACGAGTGAAAGATGGACAGGTAGGTGTACGTGAAAGATGGACAGGTAGGTGTGAAAGATGGACAGGTAGGTGTACGGAGTGAAAGATGGACAGGTAGGTGTACGGAGTGAAAGATGGACAGGTAGGTGTACGGGTGAAAGATGGACAGGTAGGTGTACGGAGTGAAAGATTGACAGGTAGGTGTACGGAGTGAAAGATGGACAGGTAGGTGTACGGAGTGAAAGATGGACAGGTAGGTGTACGATGTGAAAGATGGACAGGTAGGTGTGAAAGATGGACAGGTAGGTGTACGGAGTGAAAGATGGACAGGTAGTTGTACAGAGTGAAAGATGGACAGGTAGGTGTACGGAGTGAAAAATGGACAGATAGGTGTACGATGTGAAAGATGGACAGGTAGGTGCACTGTGTGAAAGATGGACAGGTAGGTGTACGGTGTGAAAGATGGACAGGTAGGTGTACGGATTGACAGATTGACAGGTAGGTGTACGGAGTGAAAGATGGACAGGTTGGTGTACGGATTGACAGATTGACAGGTAGGTGTACGGAGTGAAAGATTGACAGGTAGGTGTACGGAGTGAAAGATAGACAGGTAGTTGTACAGAGTGAAAGATGGACAGGTAGGTGTACGGAGTGAAAGATTGACAGGTAGGTGTACGGAGTGAAAGATTGACAGGTAGGTGTACGGAGTAAAAGATGGACAGGTAGGTGTACGGAGTGAAAGATTGACAGGTAGGTGTACGGAGTGAAAGATTGACAGGTAGGTGTACGGAGTGAAAGATGGACAGGTAGGTGTGAAAGCTGGACAGGTAGGTGTGAAAGATGGACAGGTAGGTGTACGGAGTGAAAGATTGACAGGTAGGTGTACGGAGTGAAAGATTGACAGGTAGTTGTACAGAGTGAAAGATGGACAGGTAGGTGTACGGAGTGAAAGATGGACAGGTAGGTGTACAGAGTGAAAGATGGACAGGTAGGTGTACAGAGTGAAAGATGGACAGGTAGGTGTACGATGTGAAAGATGGACAGGTAGGTGCACTGTATGAAAGATGGACAGGTAGGTGTACTGTATGAAAGATGGACAGGTAGGTGCACTGTATGAAAGATGGACAGGTAGGTGCACTGTATGAAAGATGGACAGGTAGGTGTACTGTATGAAAGATGGACAGGTAGGTGTACTGTATGAAAGATGGACAGGTAGGTGCACTGTATGAAAGATGGACAGGTAGGTGCACTGTATGAAAGATGGACAGGTAGGTGTACGGTGTGAAAGATGGACAGGTAGGTGTACGGATTGACAGATTGACAGGTAGGTGTACGGAGTGAAAGATGGACAGGTAGGTGTACGGAGTGAAAAATGGACAGATAGGTGTACGATGTGAAAGATGGACAGGTAGGTGCACTGTATGAAAGATGGACAGGTAGGTGTACGGTGTGAAAGATGGACAGGTAGGTGTACGGATTGACAGATTGACAGGTAGGTGTACGGAGTGAAAGATGGACAGGTAGGTGTACGGATTGACAGATTGACAGGTAGGTGTACGGAGTGAAAGATGGACAGGTAGGTGTACGGAGTGAAAGATGGACAGGTAGGTGTACGGAGTGAAAGATTGACAGGTAGGTGTACGGAGTGAAAGATGGACAGGTAGGTGTACGGAGTGAAAGATGGACAGGTAGGTGTACGGAGTGAAAGATGGACAGGTAGGTGTACGGATTGACAGATTGACAGGTAGGTGTACGGAGTGAAAGATGGACAGGTAGGTGTACGGAGTGAAAGATTGACAGGTAGGTGTACGATGTGAAAGATGGACAGGTAGGTGTACGGATTGACAGATTGACAGGTAGGTGCACTGTATGAAAGATGGACAGGTAGGTGTACGGTGTGAAAGATGGACAGGTAGGTGTACGGATTGACAGATTGACAGGTAGGTGTACGGAGTGAAAGATGGACAGGTAGGTGTACGGTGTGAAAGATGGACAGGTAGGTGTACTGTATGAAAGATGGACAGGTGTACGGTGTGAAAGATGGACAGGTAGGTGTACGGAGTGAAAGATGGACAGGTAGGTGTACGGTGTGAAAGATGGACAGGTAGGTGTACTGTATGAAAGATGGACAGGTAGGTGTACTGTATGAAAAGATGGACAGGTGTACGGTGTGAAAGATGGACAGGTAGGTGTACGGAGTGAAAGATGGACAGGTAGGTGTACGGTGTGAAAGATGGACAGGTAGGTGTACGGTGTGAAAGATGGACAGGTAGGTGTACTGTATGAAAGATGGACAGGTAGGTGTACGGTGTGAAAGATGGACAGGTAGGTGTACGGTGTGAAAGATGGACAGGTGTACGGTGTGAAAGATGGACAGGTGTACGGTGTGAAAGATGGACAGGTGTACGGTGTGAAAGATGGACAGGTAGGTGTAATTAGTGAAAGATGGACAGGTAGGTGCACTGTATGAAAGATGGACAGGTAGGTGTACGGTGTGAAAGATGGACAGGTGTACGGTGTGAAAGATGGACAGGTGTACGGTGTGAAAGATGGACAGGTGTACGGTGTGAAAGATGGACAGGTAGGTGTACGTACGAATTGACAGATTGACAGGTAGGTGTACGGAGTGAAAGATGGTGGTTGGGGGTTCGGAAGCAGGCCATGTTAATGGGAATAGGGTTGCTAAAGAACTTGTTACGAAGCAGCAGTCATGAATCACGTTAGGGTGGTGTTAGCGATGGTTGAACCTGTGTGAAAAAGGGGCTTTAAAGCTTCAGATGCGTGTCATGAGCTTCTGTTGTAAAACAATATTGGGCCAAGAAGGTAGAAATGTTGAGATGATACACAAAAATTTAAATAAGGGCCATACGCATCGCGATGTAAAGTTGATGCGCGACAGGTCATCACGTGCAATGAATAGTTTCTTGAACAATGTTCTCTCATCATACGCCAATATTTTAAATAAGCTATTTTTAAAAACAAATTGTAAAAGCCGTCTTTTTAAACTGCACTCGATTTCAATTTTTTAAATTTTTTGTTAAAGGTTTTTTTTTGGTCATACATTTGTAAGGCCTTCTTTGGAGTGCAGAAAATCTCAAACTGTAAATATGTATAAATGTTATAATGTTACTTTTTATGTCTTGTAGGACAACCATGTTTGATCGAGAGAATCATCAACAGATGCTACATTGAGTTTGCAGGTACAGAATGAGTATGAAAGACTATACTCGTGTAATCATTAGTGCCTCTGTTAGGTTTAATCATTAGTGCCTTGTTAGGTTTAATCATTAGTGTCTCTGTTAGGTTTAATCATTAGTGCCTCTGTCAGGTTTAATCATTGGTGCCTCTGTTAGGTTTAATCATTAGTGCCTCTGTCAGTTTTAATCATTGGCGCCTCTGTTAGGTTTAATCATTGGTGCCTCTGTTAGGTTTAATCATTAGTGCCTCTGTTAGGTTTAATCATTAGTGCCTCTGTTAGGTTTCATCTTCTACCGGGGTGAAGACTCCATGTTCTTTTATTAATGCCTTCAATGGCAACTGATGTGTTTCTCTTTTAAATTTATTGAGTAACTGCACTTTGGGTGACAAGCTATTCGATACGTTCGACCTAATTTTGCGACGTTATTGGCATATATATAAAATTTGCGCACGCGTGTATATGCATTCGTTCGTGTGTGTGCGTGTGTGATTATCCCTGTGTATATATTTCAATTTGTTTGTTCATTTACCGAAACATTTAACGAATGACTGTGAATCTTTTCGTTTCTTTGTGACAAGAATTTCGAGTAGAAAGTTCTTACTTATTTTTTGTGTGTGCAAAATCTCCATTTAGTTCCAAAATTATTCTTCATCTTTTAAATAGTCTAAAAATGTATCAGTGTCCCTTTATATGTGGATGCTCACAAAAATAATTTTAAAAAATAGACAGATCTGTTGATATTAAATAAGATCAAATCCATTGTTCAATAAACAGCTGAAATTTTAATTCCAGGTACACACATAACCTGAAAGCGACAAAATTAAATTTTAAAAATTACCTTCATTAATTTGTATATTTGAAATGCTCAAAGATTTTTATAATAAATGACAAAACAGTTGTCAGACAAATATTTTTTTTCTACAAATAGAAAAAGAAATGAGATTTCAACTAAGAAGACAACATGCGTTTTTCTGTATCCACAGTGCTGGTTCTCAAAAAGTCCAGAGACGAGTTGGAGTGTGCGAAGAGAAAAGACCATGACAAATTTACTACAGCCGATTCGTTTTCCATCAGCCATCTTCCAATAGAATATCGACGGGACGAGCTACTCAAGCTCCTAAAAATAATGGCGGAACTTACCGGACTTATCGAGGTGGACTTTGATCAAAGCCCAAGGACAGGAACAGGATTGGTCCAACGGATCCACCGCAAGCGGGGACTGTGCCCCTGCCCTAAATGTCAAGGCCGAAATGGCGAGACCGCGTTTGCCATTCTAACAGTAACTACTGTCGTGCACGTGTTTTCCAAAGAAGAAGATGCAAGCAAGCCGTTCAAAATAGAAGCGAAATCCGAAGATGTTAAAATGATCTTAAATTACGATACTGACAAACATAACGGCATTGAAATCTACGGCTGGAGGTTTTTGGAAACAGATAAGGACATTCATAGGCAGATGGACTGGTGCTGTATGGAGTTCGTGACTCACGATTTGAAATTAGCGGATAAACTGGAGGCGGTCTTGAGGGACTATCAGAAAATGCAGGAAACGGTTTACGGCATATATAAAGATGAACCAAACGTGAATCTAGTTGTTGTCATCGGCCATCCACACGGCGGTGTAAAAAAGATCAGCGTCGGTGCAAGGTGGGGTGAAGCAGAGGTCTTAAAGGAAATCCGTGACACACAGAGATGGGGCTGTTACAAATACGACACGCCGACTTGTCCGGGAAGCAGCGGGTCACCGGTCTTAATTCTTGGACAACCCATCAGTGGATTCGGATACTGGTTCGGCCATCCACATAATCATTCCAAGTTCAATGAGAAACAAAGAATAAATATAAGTTCAATCGGCGTAGAATACGAACGCAGCACTGGTTAATCAGACTCGGGAAGTCGAAGATATTAACGGCGCGTATACATTAGATATTAGTAACCAGTCGCAAGATGAATGATAAGCAGATTCGTGACTAGAAAACAGGTGGTTGAAATAACGGCAGTGGCATGAATTGACAGCAAACATTTATTATGTCGATGGCTCTCACGCTTTCTGTTGTACAAAATATTGCTTTCTCTATTAAGTTCTTCATTTGAGGGAAAGTGTGTGTGGGGTGGGGGGGGGGTAGAAATTCAAATTCAAATAAAATGATTTTTCATGTATTAACTTTTTTTCTGATGCTCAAGTCGTGTTATGTTTCATTAGACGTTTCAATTTAAAAGCTCATGTGACTCAACATCTGATGTTTGAATTTCAAGATAGCTATTTTTTTTAAATACCTATACGCGTACAACTTTGATGGCAAGGATTGTGGTTAAAATGTTTCACGAATGCACTCAGCTGTTTTATATTAAAATGTATGTCTTAAAATTGATTTATCTATTTTTAATTAGATTTTAATAGTTAACTTTTATAAAGTTACCACGTTAACTACCGATTGTATTTTTTTAAAGTGCGTAGTTTCAGACATTGGTAGAAAATATGATATTCATTTAACACGACAGCACTGTTTTTTCTCGTCCCAATGTCCTCCGATAACCAACAACCCAAACACAGCATAATATTAATAGTACATGGTTCACATGCATGAACGTTTCTTACTAACAATTGACAATATACGTAAATGTTCCTAGCTTAAGCAGAGCTACATAAACACTCACATGGAACTGTGGATGGTATCTATTGTGGGGCGGCTGGATAGCGAAGTCAATAGTGCGCACGCCTTACAAGCTGAGGGGCGTGGGATCTAGCCCACGTTAAAGCCACTAATAAAATGTTTATGAATGACTAACGCTAATAAAGTCATTCGCTGACCTGGAGAGGGATGGGCGCCGCCAAGATCTACTAAGCCCGAGAATGTTCTAATGGAAACATTAGAACCCCCTACGACCTCGAAAAAAAAAGGTTATGGGACACAAAACAAAACAAAAATCTATGGCGGATTAAGGTTGGGGTGAATGGACTAAAGCCAGGGGCCCCCAAACTTATTATATTGTATAATAAAGGTGGGCAAATGTTTGCATGAATCCCTGAAAATATAATAAATTAATTAATAAAATTTCATCTATTTATCACGAGAAAATGTCGAAGAGTGTGAAATACCGGAAATCGTCATCGTTTGTAATAATATATCTAAAAACTATCATGCAGGAAAGAAGAAACCTAGCAATGGGAAAAAATCTATTTCTAATTAGTTTGCTAAAATTGCGAATGCGAAACTTTGACATAATACTGTATAATTCAATAATCGAATTTTTAACCAACTACCAACTTTTAGAAAGATTTCAGAAAACGAATGTATCCCTTCAAGAACGGGGACTATCTTTGAATTCAGCCATACCTTTGTTGAAGTCTCATCAAATTTGTTAAAAGACAGCATTCTAAATTTGATTCCTATGAAGAAAACCGAAAGGACAAGTCGGTAAAGAAAGAGTATACCTTCAAATAAGATCAAAGAAGAGAAAGTGTCAGATTGATGAAGGGCCATCAGCCAAAACATTATTTTCCCCGAAACAAAAATTCAAGGGTTGAGGTATTTCTGGTAATCATGGACAAACTTTCTTCAGCCCTAAAACATCGGTTTGACGCATGTAAAGACATCCGGAGAAAGTTGGCTTTCTTATACACCTGACTGGGCTCAGCAATGACGCCATCCGATGGGCATCAGCCAAGTTAATGGAAGAATATTTAAGTGATTTCGAAGAGTACTTTCCTTCAGAATTAGTCCAATTTTCAGTACTGTTCAAACCAGTTACTGTCCAGCCCCAGGATCAGGAATAGGAAGAAGCGAAATGCGAACTTGAAAACACATGCACAGAGCTAAAGATGTTGCTGTTTTTGAATGAGCTAAATTTTGCACAGTCCTTTAGAAATGTACACATGGCACTTCGCATCTATCTCTCAAAGATGACATCAAACTGCAGCGGAGAGCTATCGTTTTCAACGTTGAATGAATAAAAATAAATGAATAAATAGAAGTTGCATGGGACAACAAAGACTGAGTATGCTATCTCTAACGAGCATTGAAAAGGAACCTGTAAGCTCACTTAGCTTTACTGACTTGATTGATAACTTCCCATGAGAAAAGTTCTCCAATTAAAGTTCTAGGTGGAAATAAATAATAATAAATATTTTAATGAATTTTTATTCATTTAATTTTTTAATTCATTTTTTTTTCTTATTACACTCTGCCTTACAAGTTGCAGTGTTATATTAGGTGCCAGCAATCATTTTATTTAATGGACGCTGGCTGGACCGGGCCCCAGTTTGAATTGCAGCCAGGGGCCCCATGCAGTCTTAATCCCCCCCCTTGGATGGATTGCACGTAAAAGTCCTTGCCAATATTGTCAATATCGGATATGGATGTTGATTCGGCTTCCAATGCGCTTAATCGTTAAACCAAAATTTAATCGTTGAAAAATAAAGATTAATCAAATAATTAATCGTTAATTTCCGCAGCCATAATTTTAACGTGTTTATTTTGTTTCAATTATTGTATGTAGTATATTTAAAATATTTGTGTGTTGTGTAGACTATATCTCTTTTGATGTTAATAAAGTATAAATTTTGAAATCATTAAGTGTGACACTAATAAAATGAAATAGCTCACAGGACGTTTGCTTTCCTTAATCATTTGGGTTATCACCTGGAGTCTTGGGAGTCGGAATAAGTTTTTGTAGGAGGGTGGGGGGGGAGAAGAAAAGTTGCTGTTTTTTCTTTCCTTTTCTATCTATTGTAAGAACTTGTCGCTATTAATAATAATGACAAAGGTGCTAAAAGTACCCGCAGTGGGTGCAAAAGCGTGAACAGCTTGCTCACTTGGGCGCCCTCTATTGCTTTTTGTATGATTGGGTCTTGCTGTCACCACTGTCTTAGGATAAATTTGATCGATTAAAATTTAAGCAAATATTTAAAATAAAAAAAATCAAGAATAAATCTCCAAAACTCTTTCTCTCACTTTCTCCCCCTCTTTCTCTCTCTCCCTATTCTCTCTCTCTCTCTCTCTCTCTCTCTCTCTCTCCTCTCTCTCTCTCTCTCTCTCTCTCTCTCTCTCTCTCTCTCTATCTATCTATCTCTCCCTCCCTCTGTTCAAAATGTGAAACAGACCTAAGAGGAACAATACTGTTACTGGCTACTCCTTGTCCATGTGAAAGTGGCCCGCCCACGAGTAGTTGATTTCTATGGATGTCTTCCAGAGGCTATGACTATGTGCATGTCCGAGCCACTGTGTCGTGTCCGAATAATGGTGGGTCGAGTTAACATCTTTGGTGTCGCTGCCAAATCTACAGGACGCATAGGCGCCACTACGTGTGTGCGGGCGATGCGGACGTCAAAGGGTTGACACCAAATGTTAAATTTTGAAAATTCCTGTTTTTTTTTGTGGTTTTTTTTGGCAAGGGCAGATGCGGAGGAGGTATATGGGATAAGCCGTGAGGGGGTGACACCATGAGCTTTCGCACTCGGTGACACTAACCCTAGTGACGCCTCTGAAAGGATGTAACGTTGTACGATTGACGGCACTACTAGTCAACTTCAAGAGCGTATTTTAGAAGCTTCCCGACGGACCCCTTATTATATATAGACTGCGTCTTGCTTGCTCTATTTTCTGACGAATTATATATATATACTAGATCCGACCCGCGGCGTAGCATTAGCCGCAGAATTATTCATAGATAGTGCAAAGAAAGGGAGAAACGGTGCTTGCCACAAGACAGCCAACTACAAAATAAAAACAATCCTTCCAAGACCAAGAAATCCCACTTCAAATAAAACTATAAAAACATAATTTTTAAAAAAAGATTAATGACCATAATGACAAAAAATTAATAATGTATAAGTCAAAAACATATATTTAAAAAAAGAAATAAGAATATTTTTTTTCAAATTCAAGCAATATTACATAATTTGTCCAAAAAAGTTCTATATAAATGTATTTTTGCAAATATCATCACAAAATAATACATTAAAATTACGATATTATAAAAGTAAATGTTCAAAACCTTTTAATAGAGTTTGTTTGTGTTGCTCTTTAGCTTAAGAGTTGTTTTTCTTCGTCATTGTAGCAGTTTAAAACAAATGGAGACTCCAGAGCATGCAGGCTTGGGTTCACCGCACTCACAGCTTAAGATTTCTAAGAATACGGTAAATAGTTTAACTAAAATACCACAAGATATTCCCAGAGGAAGACCAAAATCAGGGCGAGTATGGAAAACAGTCAGAAAAGAAAGGTAATTTCACTCGGATTTTAATAGGTGGCCATTCACACTAACCTGGCCATCTTTAAACAAACGGAATTTTAAAAGGTCACTTTAAAAACTTTAAGCCTAATATTATTTTAGTAATCTAATAACACTAACTGTAATTAAAACTTTGCAAGTAATGATTTGACTTTAACTTTAATACGTTTATTAATTTTAATTATTCGAAGTGTCTACTGCTACGGTTAGTCCGGTTAGTCGTACTGTAGCAGTAGTTTACTGGCTACTGTTACGACTAGTAGTAAAAATATGCTATGACTATGTGCTTACAGTTACGACTACCACTAAAGCTGTAATTTATTTACACTAATACTAGTAGGAAATAAACAGTAGAACGCTGTGGTCGAGTGGCAGCGCGATCGACTGTCGTACTGATGGTCATGGGTTCGAATCCATGTCAAGGCAAGGATTTGTTCCAGGGGCCTAGGGCGTCCCTGAGTCACCCAGCTCCGAATGGGTACCTAACACTAGTTAGGCGGCTGGGTAATGCGTGGAACCCACAAAGCCGTGGCCTGTGAACGCTGCATCACTTGCCAACAGATCATCTGTCATGGTCTGTGGACGCAATTATCTTCTGCATAGAAGGAGCCTCTGTATTAATAAGATAAGATAAGAATAGGCAAGGCAGCTGCCACAATGGCTAAATTAATCAAACGGATCTGGCAAAACACCAAGTTAACAGAAAACCAAACTGTGTGTCTATAGAGCCTGCATCATTAGTACACTGCTATACGGGAGCGAGACATGGACCACTTATAGATCCCAAGAGCGCAAGCTTAATAGTTTCCACTTGAGATGCCTGCGACGCATCCTAGGCATTAAATGGCAAGACAAGGTGCCTAATACTGAGGTCCTAATGCGTGCCAATACCCAAAGCATGTTCTCAATCCTTAGTGAAAGACGCCTGAGATGGCTAGGACATGTTAAGAGAATGAGCCCTGGCCGAATCCCCAAGGACCTGCTATATGGAGAACTGGCATTGGGGAAAGAGGAAGACAGGTCGCCCAGGTCTGCGATTTAAAGATGTCTGCCAAAAGGGACATGAAAGCAGCCAGAATACGCACAAGCGACTGGGAGTGTAAGGCAGAAGACCGATCTACGTGGCGCACAGTTGTCAAAGAGGGCGTCATAGTAGCCGAGGAGCGAAGGATGGAGGAGGCTACAGAAAGAAGAGCTAGGAGAAAGGCCAAAACATTTGGTAGCACAGAATTCGTGTGTAAAAGCTGTGGTAAAGACTGTCACTCAAGGATAGGACTGCACAGCCACTTGAGGAAATGCAACCCAACTCAACAGTGATGCAACATCGTATCGCGAGACGGAAGGATGTCGATTAATACTAATACTAAACTAAACATTAGTACTCATGATCAAATTTCATGATTACTAGACTTAGACTCTAGGTTAAAGAGGTAAGCCGATAAATGAATTTGAAAGGTAAAAATAACTTGATTGGTGTCCAGAGTCCATTTAACGACAAATATTTATAACTTTAAAAAATCTTAATTTAACATGAACATCTCTAGATGAAGTGATAGGCGGATGGACGATTGAGAAGTGATAGGCGGATGGACGATTGATTGTTAATACTGATATGTGGTTCGAACCCCATTGTCTAGGTACTTCAATACTAGTTCGCGCATCTTTCTGCGCATGTTGTAAATTCACGCAAAAACTATCATGGCGATTTTACAGTCGGTCTTACGGCCACATCGGTAGTTCGTGTTTTACGTCACATTTATTATAATAAATGCGCAGTGCGTCATCGGTGACGTGTGCAACGAAATTTCGTGAGCAGGTGATATCTATTGTACCGTGTTTTCGATTTTCTTATCGGCAGTAATTTAATTCTTTTGAAAGTTGTGTTACAATAATATTATTTAAAATATAAATATAACCCTTAGGAACATATGCTAGAGGTAAAAATCATGTTTAGATTATTTATTTCACAATCGATTTAAATTTATTTCATAAAAATGGATTTGTCTGAAGAAAGTTACAAAATTCTAAAATTTGTCAATATATATCGAGTCATCGCCCCTCAAAAAAAATAGGAAGGGTTGTCGGAAATGGCTTATCGTTCTAATTTTATCCATTTTGAATTGTAATGCGTATATTTAATTACTTATTTAAATGAAAAGATTTAGTTTTAGTTATAAATGTTTTAGTTAAATATAATAATAATAAGCTGAATAACACAGTAAAAATAATATTGCAAAGTTAATAAAAATTAAAAATGATTTAGTTGCAATTATAATTAGCCTATAATTTACTAAGACTATAGTATAATCTATACTATAACTATAACCCTTTGTGCTAATACTATTGGTAATATTATTATTTCTACAGTCGAACCCACTTAACTCGAGCTCGGTTAACTCGCCCACCCCATTATGTCGACGTTTTTTATTGGAACCGCCAAATTCTCTCTTTGTCTTAGCATTTTCTCGTCGTTTAATTTGATTTCTTTAAGTCGCCGAAACCTCATAACTAGGGGTCTACCAATATGCCTTTTTGCCGATATTGCCGATACCGATATTACCGATATTTTTTTGCCGATATGAGTATTTGTTAGGACAAAAACCAGCGGTAATATTTGATGACGTCATTCTTAAATTTATCACTCGTAATTATTTATCTTTTATATTAGGGGACTACCGATATGCATTTTTGCCAATGCCGATATTACATATATTTTTTTCCGATATGAATATTTGTTAGGACAAAAACCAGCGGTCTTATTTGATGACATCATTCTTAAATTTATTACTCATAATTATTTATATTTTATATTAGGGGTCTACCGATAAGCATTTTTGCCGATATTACCGATATTTTTTTCCGATATGAGTGCCGATATGAGTATTTGTTAGGACAAAAATAACAGCTGTCATATTTGATTACGTCATTCTTAAATTTATCACTCGTAATTACATGTATTTATATTTTATAATTAAAGGGTCAGCCGATATCCAGTTTTGCCGATATTACCTATTTTTTTTCTTCCCGAAACGAAGTTTCCGATGTGTTTACAAGTTCCAGATCATGACCTACATAGGACTCATAACAAAACGAACCGTCCTTTATAAAAATGTACAAGCAAAATTACGAAGTTCTTTTGAAACTTCAACCTTGACCTTGACTCTTAATTATTAATTCTAACCAATAGTTTAATGGCTTTTGCACACGGCCACCTTTTATGATTGAAACAATGAGATCTAATAGTAATAGAATGAAAATGAGGTTGAAGGTTGAATGGTTGCCAATGACAACAAGTCTTCACACAGTACATTTTGTTATTCCATACAAAACGAAATGTTTTAGACATCTGCGATTCTGCGTGCATCTTTGCTATTAGAGCAATTACGTGAACATAATGTTTACATGTTATACATTTATTAGAGATATTACGGTATACTTGGCATCGGCACTATTTACACAGTATTTCTGAGTATACGAAAATCGGCCGATACCTAAACAATATCAATGCACATGACACACTGTATCGTGGCTGCACATATTAATACTAGGACTCTTTTGGCTATTTTAATACCGGTATCGGGGTCGATATATTAATTTGTCGAGATATTGTAAATCTAATTGATAGTTTTTTGTTTCCGTTTTTTTTGGGGGGTCAAAATGTCACTTTTTATGAAATATCGGTAACGTCAATATCGGGACCTTTACATGCTACCGATATTGCCGATAGCCAGATATCGGCTGGCCGATTTATCGGTAGACCCCTACTCATAACACGAGCACAAAAAAGGGTCAAATTTGCCACTTAACGTTGGTTATCTCGATCCCCGTGACCAATCGCCAGCTTTTGAAAATGTTAGCTATGATTTTTTTATAACCAAGGGAAGGGACCAATTTTCTGCCTCACCAGGGTCTGCTGGTGACGTCACAGCCCGCTTGCCTTTAGCTCTCAGCGCTGTGTTGCTTCTGGTACTATGGCAATCACCAGCTTTTGAAATTCTTAGTTATTTTATAACCAACAAGGCCAAGCAAAAAGTTTCAGCCTTGCAAAGTGTGCTGGTGACGTCACAGCCCACTTGCATTCAGATACTTTTCAGAGCTGTGTCAGAGTGAAATGACTCGCGAATTTTTTGTTTGCAATGTTGGAGAATATAATAAAAGTTTGTATCGATAATCAACGTTGGTTTTTATTTTAAATTTGTAAATTTGTGCTGTTAGTTGGTGCACATATACCTTTTGTTGTTAGCAAACATGTATGTACATTTTTATAGCATGCCGATAGCTTCATCAAACAAATAACGGCAAAAAAACAGACAGTTTACCCACCCACACTCTAAGTCCATTGTAAGCTGAGGAGATCCTTTGGAATAACAAAATGTACAGTGTGCAGACTTGTGGTCATTGGCAATCATTCATCCTTCAACCTCATTTTGACTCAATTACTACTACTTTATTCTCATTGTTTCATACATAAGAAGTGGTCGTGTGCAAAAGCCATTTAACTATTGGTTAGAATTAATTAAAATGTGTCAAAGTTGAAGGTTCAAAAGGAGTGCCTAATTTATTTGTGTACGTTTTTATCGAGAAGAGTTTGCTTTGTCATGAGTCATATAGACTTTGTCATTTCTAAGACCAGAAAACGTCATAACTCATTCGGTCATTGGGCTATTTTTAGATTCAGGTCAAACATTTCTGAAAGATTCATTACAACAGTATATTTTGATACTCTGATCTCACTAAAAACGATATTCTAGGTGCAATTGTTTTGCAAAAAAATATTTCTTTACACTTAGTTTTGCAGCTGAATAAATTATTTAAATTCCGAAGATTTAAAACTTAAATAAATAAGCCTAAACAGTTTTTAAAGATGAGTGTAAGCGGTCGTTCGATAGTCGTAACTACGGTAAACACTAGTCCTAGCGTAATAGTAGTAAATTATTAACAAATATATTTATTTGAATATTGATTGTTTTCCTTGGTCCTTATACAAATAAATGCCTTGGTATTTATTAGTAATAAACTTACACTAAGATTATGGCTTTAATTATAATTACATTATTAGTAATAGTAGTAAATAGCATGAAATAATAAAGTTCAAGGACGAACGAGCAAATGAACTAGAACTAGAGCCTCAGTCAGAGCCGAGTCACTAATTCATTTACATAAATCATACTCGCAATGACCTTCCATTTCGCATAATATAATATATCACATATTTTAACATTATAATGATATTTCGTATATTCCGATACGATTCTGATTAATCGTCCCATCACTAATTAACGCACAACACGTATATAAAGAAATTTCAAGCGCATTTTAATATTTTGCCGCCATATTGGTTTTCGTTTTAACTCGATCATCGGTTATCTTGATGCCCTTTTTTCATACCCCAACGCCGTCGACTTAACCGGTTTAGACTGTATTATTCATATTAAGGTTGTTAAGACCGCTCGTTTTTGAGGACCGGTTTGCCGTTCAAAAAAAGACAGGTTAACCGCAAGTCCCTATATGATATATGCCTTATGTTTTGAGAACCAACGAGAGAATGTTTTTTTCACCTCGTATCGTCTGATGGTGGCATCAGAGCCCGCTTCCCCCGCTTGCGTTCAGTTCTTTTTCGCGATGCCCTCAATTCAGCGAATTTTTTTAAAAAAAAATATTAGTAAAATAAAAATAATAATTTTTAAAAAATGCAAAGAATTAAGTAAACAGTGAAGGTTAATAGCCAATTTTAAAAAAATAATAATTTAAGACTCGTGATTAACCGTTCTAAATAAGAGGACCGGTTAAACCGTTCATTAAAGTTAGCGAGGTATGTTTCCTAAGTTTAAAAAAACCCACGCCTCGCCTCGTCCGTTGGGACGTCATGTGACTCTCTTGTGCCTTGCGCGTGATGCCGGTCATCTTGCGAATTAAAATTAATAATAATAATAAAATTATAAAGCTTACGGAGTAAACAGTGATGATAAAATGGAATTTATTTAAATACCATATTATTTTTCAATCGTCAACGCGCCAGAATTATTGAATTTTGCCGTGGCCTATGAATGCTGCATCACTGCCCACAGACCGGCAGGGTCTGTGTACCCATTAATCTTCTGTATAGAAGGAGCGTTTTGTATAGATAAGACAACAATAATACTAACAATGTTCCTGGACTTGTTTCAATCATCACACGAGAATGTAACCTCTGAACAAAAAAATAAACAGCCATCAGTTGAGTCCTTTATAAATTTTTAAATCTTCGTGATCAAGCTTTCATGGAGGTACATGTACTATCATTATTTATTTATGGGGTGCAAAATTAATGGAAGAAGTCCTGTAGTACTTGGTATACAGAAAAGCCACATCACTTATCACATTCACATAGTTACAGTAATTACTAATCACACTAGCTGTTAAGATTCCTTTGTAAAATGATAATTTTTAATATAATTGAAGCATAAAAACTAATACTGAAGATATAGGTCTTATAAACTTATGAACTTACAGTATGAAACTTACAGTAGCGAGACATGGACCACTTATACATCCCATGAGTGCAAGCTTAATAGCTTCCACTTGAGGTGCCTGGGTCGCATCATTGGCATTAAATGCCAGGAAAACCTGCAAAATAGTGAGGTCCTGATACGTGCCAATATCCAAAGCATGTTCTCGATCTTTAATGAAAGACGCCTAAGATGGCTAGGACATGTAAAAAGAATGAGCCTGGGTCGCATCCTTAAGGACCTCCTTTATGGAGAACTGGCATCGGGAAAGAGGAAGACAGGTCGCCCACGTTTCCGATTTAAAGATGTCTGCCAGAGAAACATGAAAGCAGCCAGAATAAGCACAAGTGACTGGGAATGTAAAGCAGAAGACTGATCTACGTGGCGCACAGTTGTCAAAGAGGTCGTCATAGTAGCCGAGGAGCGAAGGATGGAGGAGGCTACAGACAGAAGAGCTAGGAGAAAGGCCGAAATTTTGGGAAGCACAGAACTCATGTGCAAAAGCTGTGGAAAAGACTTTCACTCAAGGATAGGACTGCTCAGCCACACGAGGAAATGTAACCCAACCCAACGGTGATGCACCATAGTCTCTTGAGACGGAAGGACGCTGATTATTATTATTAGTTCTTATAAAATTAAAACAAGAGTAAGTTACAGCCTGTGGTGCAAAACTGTGGAGTTAGGTCACAGTTTGGTAGTACAGACAATTGTAAACAATGCCAAACTTGTTTTAAAAAACTTTTAAAGATAAAGAATTGATTCTGGTTTCATAAGCAGTTTTTTGTTTTCTCTATGACACCATATCATTTTGATAACTATTTTTTTTTAAAAATCGTTTAAGTATCAAACTTATTAACTTATGACTGCTTTGTCATTACATTAATAGTCCCCTTAACTTATGACCGCTTTGTCATTTCATTACAATAATAGTCCCCATGCATAATCTAGATGGCCCCTAAAAAATATATTTATTTTCTCACTTTAACATGGTCATGCTTTTTTTAAATTTCTGTGTCAGTAATGACAAATGTAAACTTTTTTGACAGCTCAACATGGAAAATAAAACAAATTTCAATATCTAAAGTTAAGTTTTAAATTTTTAACGGTTTGTTTTTGTATCTTCTATAGATTTTCCACCATAAAGAAAGATAAAATGTTTAGAACTTCTTGGGACAAGAAAGTGGCCTTAAAAGAGGAGAAAAATCGACTTAAGCAGCTGCAGGAACAACTGAAGACAGAAAAAGATAGAGAAAAACAAGTATTACTATTATAATTTAAAAAGAAAAATATTTAGACCCAAATTAGATTAAGTAAATAATTTTTCTGTTCAATTTTTAACATGAAGGATGAAAATTTTATATACTTTAAGCAAAAGAGAGCGGGAATGAAAATATCAATTTCTTTATTTCAGCCAGAAATCAGTATTTGTAAATCCACATGTTTTCTTGGGAGTTTTAGTTCACTGGAATTTTTTTTCTGGAAAGCTTCTAACCTTTTAAATATGTTTCAGCTGAGAAGAGAAAGAATGGAGGCAAACAAAAAGCGGAAACTTGAAAACCAGCGGAAATCTGAAATAGTGCAACCAGTAAGTTTGACATTTTCCACTTAGTTAATGAAATATCGATAATGGGGGTAAGTTCAATGAATTATGAAATTTACTAGTGTATCCCCCGTCAAAAATGATGGAAGTTTTCAAAATAAATATACATTAGATTCAGATTAAAAAAATAACGTAATACAGAACTTTCATTTAATTTATTTATTTTATTCCTTTATTTCCCAATTGAACAATTTTATTCAGCGTTATTTTTTGGCGCGCTGCTTTCTAAAATGAGTGTTACGGACAGGACAGGCGGGACGTGACATACATTGCAAATTATGTATATTGATGACAGGATTTAATATTATCAGTGAAAATTAGCACACCTTGAACTCTTTTCCCATTTTCGGCCACATGTACATTTTACACAGCATGTGACCTGATCACTCTAGTACAAGATCTGTACAAGTCTATCTGGTAACATTCTCAAGAGAAAAGCATGTATACATCTCACACAGTTCAAACGCAAGATTATCAATTCATATGCCAGTCATCTATATTTCAATGTAGATCATTGATACAATCCTTTTCAACTTTTATTTTAGAAAACTGATACAAAATTGACTGTGCATTGACCACTCAGTCCTTGACTTTGCAATGATTTCATCAGATTTTTAGTTTAGAAAGTTATTGGTTATCTGGGCTACCCTTAAAAAAAAATAGTGCACCAAATGTCCCATGCAGACGCATTGAAAGGTAGTTTAGTTATAAAGGTTATTCATTGCTCCTTTATTTTCCCTTTTCTATATATTGAGGGCCCACGTTCAGTGTTTTGATGATTCTGGCTCCTATGTATTTTGAAGTGTTTAGCATTTTGTCTGTAACAGGAGGTTGTATGGTAGTCGACACACGTGTCATGTGTTGTCGTCTTTACTGTTGCTTTGGAAGCATGTTGCAGTCACTGTTAGTCCTTGGGTTGGAATAAGCAACTCCTGTGCTGTGTTCTTGTTTGTTGTTTTTTTAAGCCAAACTGCCTATCATGACCTTGTTGTCTGGGTGGGAGAGAGGTTTCTGTTTAATGGTGAGGTGGACCAACCCATCTTTAAATTTGAGTAATCAGAGTGCTTCCAATTGTGACCAGCCCAGCGTTTCTCTTTTCTGGTCTTTTTTATTTTTTTGAACTTGTTTTATGGTTCAGTTGAAGTAATTACAACTAAAGCAGATCACAAACCTGTTGTAACAATGTTGATGCTTAAGACATGTCTCAGTGTTAACATTTGCTGACAAGAATTTCACATTTATTCCACAGATAAAAAATACAGCTAAAATAAAGAAGATGAAAAAGAAACAGTTGAGATCCATTGAGACAAGATGATTTTGTTTGGTGTAATATTTATGTTTGAGGCTTGAGTGTCTGTCAGGAGGAGGAGTCTTTATGTAAATAATCATGATTTCCAAACAATGTCTGTGTTGAGGGAAGTTATATCTTCAGAGGAAATTTTTAAAAAGTTTAACATTGTAGAAGATACTTTTCAAAAGTCATTAAATTTTATCATAGTCTATCTAATTTTATATCATTTTAGTGATTTTATATAATAGCAGGTGCAATGATGTGTTGCAAGGTTTTGATATAAAAAAAAACTACATATAAGCTGTTTTTTAATATTAAGGTTTTTTTGTTTTGCTGCACCTGGTGTGAAAGATGTATGGTTTTCAATTATTTCAGCTATAAGTTGATTATGTCATTCACAACTTAAGGGAATAGGTATTGTCTCATCAAAGTAAAGAAAATGTAACAGTAACAAAGCCTGTAATTTTTTAAGTTTTCTGCTTATTTCAATTACGCCCATTTTTTGTTTTTAACCAAAGTATTAGATGGGAAAATTTCCTTGCTAAATTAACATTTCATGCCATTGTTAGATTATAATTGGTCATAATAACATTCTGATTTAGTTCACCGACACTAAATTTGAAACCAATACTTTGCAACAGAGATGAGTAGTTAATATCAGTCATTACTAGAGTCCAATACTTTGTGGTCGATTTTTTAAATGTTTTTAACCTTTCAGAAACTCTAATATAAATTTTCCTAATTTGGATGGCAGTGTTAATTATGAACTATTCAGTTTTCATTACAACATTGTGACGAGCTAAGGTTTCCAATATAATCACAAGAAATGAAATGTACACTGGTTGCGCAATAAATAATTCAGTAAACCATTTTATTATTAACATCTTCCGCAATTGTACTGTATTCAGATGAATAAAGTATTATCTGCCAATTTCTTATGATTTTAGTATTGTTCTCTTGAATTTATATGAGAAAATAACTTATGATTTCGTTAGCTATTTTAAGCTGAAATATATTACACACTCCTATATATATATATATATATATATCAATCAGTCATACCGTCTACCATCATCAAAGTTGAAAGTTAGTCATGTTAATTATCTCCTAACCTGCTTTTAAAATTAGTGCCACGCATAACACAGGTTTTGAAAAGGAAGTTATAAACCTATAATGAGACCTACTAATTAATGTGTAATTGGCCAAAAAGTTAATGAAACATGAAATTTTTAAAGATATCTTAAATAAATCAATTATCATAGTCTCGTATAGAAGAGCTAAAGTTAAATTTGCATCCAGTGACACAGGTTCCATGGTCTGAAAGATTTTTTAATTTATCATTTAAACAAATTTATAAAATAAACAAATAAATTTTCAGATGTCATATTAATTCATCATACGTGTCTTTGCATATATTTATAACTAAAATTAGAAATGTAGCGTCACAAATCCTCAGCTTTCAATACTTTCATTAACAAAATGAAATATTACTTGGACGATTCACATAGGTGTTCTACTAAAAATCCTTGAATAGGGTTTTTTTCTTTCTAAAATTTCAAGACTAAAACAATTGTAGGTTTGTTAGGGTAACATTTATTAAATTTCACTAATAAATGAACACTGACACAGTGAAATAGGTCATTTAATTTATTTGTACCTTTACAAATGACACATTAGTTTGTCACAATGCAATAGACCTGGTGCAGTCAATCTAAAACAAACATTTCCCAAAACTTGTACAGTTTGAAAAATATGTTTAGAACTTAAATTTTCATAATTCTGTCAAATTGTACCACATAGTAACTAACAACATAACAAATAAACAAAATTAGGCAGTGGAGGAACTTATTAAACGTCACTGTGTTTTTTAAGTATCAAATATAATTTAAACATGTTCGCAGACTCAATCAGTGCTCATCTTTGGAACTATTTTTCTTTTTAGCCAGTCATTAACATCTATGTCTTATCAAATATAAGCCAGTGCAAATTCTACTCGTAAAATCAAAGGCTACTTTAAAATTTTAACAAAAGTGATTGGCATGGTATAAATGTTAGCATTGCAAGTTCAAATAATACTTTGTCCAAGTTAGTTATGCACACTGACAATATATTGTTGATACAACTAGTTTGCATAGCATTAGTAGCAGAAGAGTTCTTCAAGCCAGATTTTTCTTTTAAAAAAACTCAGTAGCTTTTCAACTTACAGACAATCTAGTTAAAGAAATTATAATTCAACATTGATTGCTGTATAAAATCAATGGTCTGTGCTATTTTTAAAATTTAATTCTAAATCTAGTTAAAGAAATTATAATTCAACATTGATTGCTGTATAAAATCAATGGTCTGTGCTATTTTTAAAATTTAATTCTAAGTTATGAGAATGCTTCAATTAGGAGCATAGGTCTGTTTAAAAAAAAATCTAAACACATAATATGATCAGTTTTGCAAGATTTGACTTGTGAGTTTGAAAGGGGATCAAAAAACAGAAGCAAACATGTAATCATAGGGAGTCAGCAGTCTACCTTGACTCAAAAATGTTATTTATGTCAGGCAGACATGAATAAACCTATATAGGTGTTATTGAAATAACTAAATTTCTAACCCTCTAACTAAATTACACAACTGGAAATTCAACTGAAACAAATAAAAAATCTGAAAACGATATAGCTTCTAAGTCCATCATCATAAATAATAAGGCAAAGAAAGTTCTAGATTAAGACTAAAACATCATATATTTTTTTCTTTTTAATTAAAATGAGCAATTTCTGCTCATAGATAGATCTATGCTTATTTGTATGTGTCAATGAAGTAACAAAAGTGCAAAATATTGCTTGTTGGTATTTTAGTAGAATATTGAATAATTGAAACTATTATTGGTGTTCGGTCAATAACTCTAGGACCAGGGATAAAAATTATAAACTTATTTTTTAAAATATTTCTGTCTGCAAAAGTGACGAAATGAAACTTCAAATTTAATGTACCAGTATAAAAAGTTTCCAGACAATATATAATACATTCAAAATCTTTTTTGCACAAAGAAAACGGGAGTTAAACATACTATAGAAATTTTTACAACTACAAACTAACTTAAGTTACTTCAATATGATGGATAAGTCTTAGGTAATATGTACACAATTTTCTTAAACCAATAAATTATATTTTAATGTAAAATTTGAGGTGAGTACTTTAAAAAGTACATCACATTTTCTTTCTTTACAGAATCTAGGAAAATTTCCTGTGACATGATAATTGCTTGTAAGAATTTCCTTTGCTTATCTTTAAATTAGTTGAAAGATTATGAAGGACTTCCTATCAAAACAGTCTGTGGAAATGTAAATTTAACAGTCAGAGGCATTTTTAAAAATAAAGAAATAAAACAATAAATTTGAGAGTTTTTTTTCCCTAAGTAAAATTTTTAATTTTTTAAAAAAGGATGACTTCACTTCAGAGACATTCTCTACTTTAATACCAAAATGTAGGTATTTCAAGTAGAGTTAGGACAGTTTGACAACAAAGGCTTGAAGTCCATGTATTAGAGATACATTCTAGTTGCAGCTTCAACCAAAAGTGTGTGAGATATATCTAATAAGTTTGCTACTGAATTCACAAGCTTGAAGTTGAAAGAAACTAAAATTAGCTCCACACTGTCACTGTGGAGTCTGCTCAGCTCGGCACAAGATAAAAGAAATACACCCCATTCTTGATAAGTTCTCTTTTAAATTAAATGCCAGCTGTGAAACACTTGGTTATGGCAGCGATAGTTATACAAATAATGCATGCGGTGCATGCGGAAAATCAAGATATAAACACAAATTAATAACAAAATGTATTCAAAGTCAAAAGGTAAAACTACGCTTTCAAAACAAACAAAAAAAGAAATAAGGGAGTTTTTGAGACTGCAACAAATCACAATGTCATTTTTTTTCAACATTTTCATTCCAGATTTAAATAGAATAGGTTTACAAGATGTGATAGGAGCATACTGATGACACCAACATGATACTCTAATAATAATCTTAAATAAATATTGGAATATTAGTTCTATCCTCCTTGATCATGACATTACACCTGAGTAATCAAGTACAAAAATGTAAGCATCACATTATTTTCTAACCAGATGAGTGCATGACACACACAACTAAATGCAAATTTTTTTTTCAAAAGAAGAAGGAAAAAAACAGTTAAACCTCATTTTTAACATCTAAGGTCAAGGCCCGAGCTTTTACATGTACTTCATTCACACTTGTTTGGGATGATTGATTTAAACAGGAAAACAAAAAAAGGAAAATATATGAAAATGAGGAAAGCTCCAAGTGAATGTACATCATCACCACATCATGTGACAGATAAGCTGCTGTCATTGTCAGAAATTTTTTTATCTTTTAGGCCATGGACTTGAGAGTGTATGCAATCTATTCATTGTTAGTCTGCTGGTCGCTTTTCACTGAATTTTTTTGTATGTTCTTCTGCATTTTTCATAAATTTTTTCCTATCCTTGGTGTACTCTTCAGCGAGGTCTGCACGGAGTGGGTGTTCAGGTTCTGGATCATTAATCAGGGCAATAAGGGAGCTCACAACTGAAAAAAGTTCAAAATTGTCTCTAGAAGTCATCAGAAAAAAACAATGTAATTTAATAATTTATTTGACAAACAACATTTTTTTGTGTGCAAATTTGAATGTAACTGATTTGCCCCTGATGCATCCAAATGCACCTTTGGTTGGCTAGTACTGATGCGACCAAATGTGTCCCTTCGCATAGTGAAAGTCTAGCATTTTTAGTTTAAAATAGAATCAAAATCTTGCTTTCCTAAGACTAATGGGCTATTGTGTGAGATTTCAATATAAGATACCGGATGTTTTTTAAAAATCTTGTTTCACTTTGCATCCTAGAGTGATTTAGTTTGACGCATCTCTATGTAGTATGTATTCACCCGAGTTGCCAAAAATCGCGTTGATCAGTCTTTAATTGCCATTTTTTCCGCAGTTAATATATATATTATTATTAAACGTAATTAATTTCTTGATGCATTAACGTTTCATTTTTTAAGATAAATCAATATCTTAAGAAAAGAAACATATTTGCTAATGGAATCAAAAGCTTAAAACAAAGTTACTTCCCATTTGTCAGGAAAATTTAGTAGATACGGAAGTAGCCCTTCAGGACTGAATAAATTAAGGCAGAGGGTCCTTAAAATTTTTAGATATTAAGGCCATTTAATTGGGTCTTTTGGCTATTACCAATACAAAAAAAAACAGTCTCTATCATAGCACTAAATAATCTTATAGTCAAAATGGAAGCAATAATATTCATAACTGCAGCATTAAGTGTAAACAAAAATGTCTCAAATGAGAGATGTGCACATGATCATTTAATTGCGCACAATAATAAGAGTTTGCAGCTAATTTATTGATACCATTCATAAAAGAATTCTGACTGCAGCTGTACTTGGTATGATTCACCCATATTTATCATTTAAGATTTTTAGCATTAAATAAAGTTATAGCAGTAAAAGCATGCTTCAGTTTTCTGAAAACTCACCTTGATCTGTCTTTGTAGCTGGCTTCCAGTTTTCTGCATTGATGATAGGCAGACACACCTGACCTTTTTCATCAATATTTGGGTGGTAAATTTTTGTCTTGAATATCACTTTGGGTGGCTTGAATGGATATTCAGCAGGAAACGCTATCTCTATTTTGAAAGCCCCTTTGTTATAAGGAGGATTTTCCTGTAGAGTGAGAAGATTTTTAGTTATAAAAAAAAACTCTTTAATTGAGACAATGAAAGAAGATGATAAATCAATAATTTAATTTTACGTCTTTGAAATGTATTATAACACATGAAAAATTTAACTTGCAACATGATTTACAGTGGAGAAGTGGACTTTTATTCTTGCTATGCATTTCAGAAGGATAATATCTATAAATAAGTATTGTATTTAATCTGTACATATCCACCACTCCACTTTATGTAAATGTAAAATTTTATATTTGTAGCCGTGTGTGGGCTTCTAATATACAGCATGTCACAGTCAACAACAAGATGGAGAATTATATTTATCAAGGTTTATTTGTCTTTCTAATTTTACAACCAAACACTTTTCACTTAGAACCGGAACAACCCCAAACGCACCCACACGTCACCCAGTCACTCCTCTCCAGTGCATCTCGGTGCGGTGTACATGGTGCGGCGCTATGTGGGCACTATGTCGGTCTGCACATTGTGTACACTATTACATTACATACCAGGGGCAGTGTGTCACTGACCCACCGGCGTGTCCTGCAATAAACCTACTTTAGCAGCATGCTACATATTACTCAATTACAAATACAAACCGGAACAATTAGTCCATGCCATAAAAGTATATTTGATTCATCCACACAAATGTCTCTAAATGACTTCTTAAGTACAGAATTAGGTGACTTGAGATCTCCAAGCTCCTGTAAAAAAAGAACAATTTCTTAAAAATAAATTTGGCAGGGTAATTAATAATTTTGGACAGAAACAATAAAACACTTTTTTTTTAAAGAACATAAAAACTACTATGAAAGGTGCAGGTTTTATTTAATGTATAACTCATCATACTTTGAGGGAATAAATTAATAAAAATCAAGTTTTATAATGGTCTTTGACTAGAACAGGAACTTAGTTTTTCTTTATAAGCAAAATTATAACATCCTTTAGAGGTGAGCAACTTTAAAAAGGGCAATCTAATTTGGGATGATTTTGGAGGGCCAAAATAATTTAAAGTTATTTAGGGCTTTTAGGTTATAGATTGATTATAAGGGGTTACTATTATTTTTTTCTAACTTAAATCCAAATAATATGCAACTAAAATAATGGCGAAATAAAATTGTTTTTAAAAAAAAATTTTTTTATAACATTCACAAAAATAATCAAAAGTTTTCAAAAATCCTGATCAATCCTGACAATCATTTTAAAAGAAGATTCATTATCGTAAAATATAAATAGGATAGTCAGATCAATGTTCGTTTTAAGCTGCGTGGCCGCGCAGAAACCTGACAGACACCATGCAGCAGTTTCCTATTACCATGCAGCAAATTTTTATAAGGATAATATAATGCCTGTGTTTGTGGGGTGTATAATTTTGCACAATAAATGAATGATGTGCAACTTTTCACATGAGTTTGTTATTTTCCACACAGACCAAAGGACCTTAGAGGGAAATTGGTACAGATTCCAACAAAATTTCAACATTCGATAAGCTAACATAGTGCATTTATAGAACATCAAATGATCAAAGTGCTCATTTAGAGTTTCAAGTTAAAATGTAATGCTACTAATAATAATATACATGTGATAACTATTATAAAAAAACACTACTTAAAATTGCCATAAATTATGAGTTCCAAAAGGATTCACCGCATGTATACACCAGAAAAGAATTGGAATGTTCGTTTTGAAAACATGAAATATTTTGATAAAAATCCCAAATTCAAGCATGGGAGCCTTGGCTGGCTAATGTAAAAAAAAAGTAACATGAGGAGAGCAAAGTATACTCAACTTATTCCAAAATTAATTATAAAAGAATAGGGAAATTATTAATTTCTTTTTTAATGTTGTGATTTATAAAAGTTATTACTTTA
>CALYLW010001895.1:0-84048 GCA_944989445.1 Ampullaceana balthica
CCCTGGTGCAATGGAGAAAATTCCTGCCGGTCCGCCATACTAAAAAATTTGAGAAGCACTGTTCTAGATATAATTGTAAATGATACCATTTAAAATTAATCAACTATTCATAAACTTTATTGAATGCATCAAATTCTTGACATCGCAATTCGAGAGTAGCATAAAACAACTTTTCATCTTAGCTCAGTTTTTAAGGCATTAATTTTAAATATCTCAGAAAGGATACTTGATACAGACAAGTCATGTGGATTAAGATTATTGTCAATCGTGTAAATATAAATGAAATTAGGGTTGATTTAGGTGTCTTCGTATATTACGTAGGTAAGAAATCTACATAGTTGTCAAATTTAAAAAAAAAGCATTTTCTGGAAGGAACCGGTTCAATAATGGGCATATGTTCCAAGCGCACACGTACACATGACGTATTTTAATATATCTAGTGGATTGTAGTGGATGTTATATGTCCCAAATGAGTCTGCATTACCCCCAAGAATTCCCTTTTTGACCCCAGATGAGGTTCTTTTGCCTCTGTTCGCCGACCTCTTTCTTACGGGATGCCTGTCAGTCAATTGAGGGATTTTTAAAAAATAAATTTTTAAAATGTTATTTTTAAATAATTTTTTTTTCTAAACAAAGATTAACCGTGATGATTAATAGTCAATGTTTAATTTGTATGCATTAAAATAAAATATAATCTAAGGATGTTAACACAGTTCGTTTTCTGAAGGCCGGTTAAACGTTTTTAAAAAATGTTTTACGCGGGTTACGATATTACAATGTCGATCTTCACTAAATAAATAATAAATACTTAAATGACAATAAAAGTGATTTGAAACATACTTATTTTCAAATAGAAAATAAAGTGGGGTTTTTAGGGGGGGGTCAAAGATTTGTGACGTATTTTTAGAGGGGGGGGTTTAGGTTTTTGTGACGACGCGTGACGAGGGGGGGTAAAAATCGGCAAAAAACGCGTGACGTCATTTATGGACGGCCCCTAACCCCTAAACTTGATCATTTCATATATTCTATCACGTATGGCTCTCCTCATCACTATACGGATATAATCGATTGGTCAACCAACATGTGACCTCCAAAAATTTTCCCGCTTGGAAACTTTTAAGAATGTTTCACATCACGTATCCATACAAATAGAAAATAATTAATAAGGACTTAGGGACCGTCCATAAAGTACGTCACGCTCCAGAGGGGGGAGGGGGTGTAAGAAAGTGTGACAGTTTGTGACAGGGGGGAGGGGGGTCTGGCCATGTGTGACGTCACGCTGTTTTATATTAAATTTTAATTATTTTGTTAATAAAAAACACAATTTTTGTTCGAAAGTGTGACGTACTTTAGGGGGTCCTAGATATGTGGTAGTTTGTGACAGGGGGGAGGGGGATGGAGTTAAAAATAGTCAAAAATAATAGCGTGGCGTACCTTATGGACGACCCCTTATGACGATTTTTTTTATATAAAAAAAGGATTTTTTCCCAATAGTTATTAAGAACAAAGGAGTCTGATGAAATTTGTTTTATAGTGAACTTTTTTCTGCGAGCGAGTTGCAGCCATCAAAAGAGCCATATATGGCTCGCGAGCCATGGTTTCCCGACCCCTGCTTTAATGTGTTTCCATCGATTGTGATTTGAAACAAGTGAAATGATATAAGTGATATAGATTTGTTTGTGTTCTTTCGAATTAAAAAACAAACATTGATCTAAAATGCTTCTTATATTTTCAAGTATATGTCGGTAACAGATCTGGAGCTTTGGATACGTTTATTTTGTGTATATATATATTTTAAAAATATGTTTTTGGATATCAGCAGTCAGGTTGAAACGCATGCGACTTCCTCAAAATCAGGGGTGTACCGGATTCAAAATTTTGAAAGTCGTCTTGAGCCGGATTCAGCCGGATTTATGAAGTGAAATCCGAGCGGAGCCGAATCCGGAGCCGGATTTGTAAAAATTCCCAGATTCCGGATTAGCCGGAGCTAGAGCGATTATATTTATAAATGTTTTATAGCAAAACTGGCCAGCCGGATTTGGCCGGATTTATGAAGTAAAATTCTGCCAGAGCCAGATTTTTAAAAATGGCCAGATTCCGGATTAGCTGGAGCCGGAGCCGAAATCCGGTACACCCTTACTTAAAATACAGTTGTGCAAAGGTCCAGTGGTGCCTATGCCGAGTTGAAACATGTGTCGTCCTCGTTGATTGTCATTGGGAATGAGTAACTTGGCCTGTTGCATAAGGAAATGCTGAAGTTTATGAAGCTTCATTGGTTTTCTCTCCCAGTTTCAAGAACGTCTCGCACCGAGTAAACACGAACATTAAAAAAAACAAAAAAACTTTCTAACTTTCATTAATTTGCATTTAATTCAATTCATTTATGGAATTTACCCATCAATGTAATTAGTATAAAGAAAGGGAATGAGTAATTTTTTAAAAAAGTCCGTATCTTCTAAATGTTTTATCTTATCTTATCTTATCTTATCTTATCTTATCTTATCTTATCTATACAGACGCTCCTTCTATGCAGAAGATAGTTGCGTCCACAGACCATGACAGATGATCTGTTGGCAAGTGATGCAGCGTTCACAGGCCACGGCTTTGTGGGTTCCACGCATTACCCAGCCGCCTTACTACTTGTAGTGTTAGGTACCCATTCGGAGCGGGGTGACTCAGGGACGCCCTAGGCCCCGGGAACAAACCCTTGCCTTCACACGGATTCGAACCCGTGACAATCGGTACGACAGTCCAGTGCGCTGCCACTCGATCACCGCGTTTATAAAAATAAATGTTCTATTTTATAATGCAAGTTCAAGTACATCTATTTCAAAGCCTCACGTGACGCGAAACTAAATTGAAAAAAACATTTTTAAAAAACACCTATTTATTTCAAACCGGATTTAGTTATATTTCGTATTCAGCTCGACTTTTATAACATACGAGCAACGAAACCCGTCCAAGGACGTTCCACCACCGTTCGGTGGCATGTTGTAACTCCCCTCCAACAGCCGTCTCGACCGGCATACATGTGCATCACGTCAAAAATACTATTCATTATAGTTAAAATAAATAACTCGTAAAAACAAAGCTTTTGACTATAAATCCCAACGCGCATAACTCAAAATAAAGTCTTGGAAGAAATACTGCACCAAAAATAACTCGTTTTGAACGTCCGCGTAAACGTGTTCAATATGATTGGCTGTAGGAGTCATATGTGTTTGAGGCACCTATCGCAATCGATGACCGCACGTAATATTGCCTTTTATTATGTAGGATTATAGTCTTATTCTATTATAATTTATATGTTTGTTGTTTTGTAAGAACCACTCCATTAGCACTGCTCACAGTACATTTCACATTAAGACAATACAAAGCAAACTGAAAGGCTAATAGAAGTTTCCAAACATTCACTAATAATAAATATCATTTACAGTACATGAAAACAAAGAACAACCACCGTGTCTGGCCACATCTCCTGATTTATTCATATTCTATCTGACTCAAGGGTTCTTAGTCATTTTACTTGCGCAGCTTCCCGCTTTAGTTGGCGGTCTCCAAATTCCCGATCTACCCTTTTAATTTCAAAACTTATTTCATCTCCATCCACAATATAAAAATATTTATGTAAATACAAATTAACCTAAATTTCTTGGACTTCCCATGCCTTTTGACAATACCTCCCGTGTAATCTCCCTAACACTGCCTTCCGGGCATCCCTCCGACAATGCAGTTTAGACACCATGCAATTCCATAGCCTTCCCGTCACTGACCCTGAAACTGCCTCCATTCCATCCCCTTGCCCTCGAAGCCAGCTCCCGGGGCTACCTGTTTAAGAACCACTGATATAACTCACATCTGAAAATGAGCTGGGCCGTCCCACATCGGAATGAGGTAGAGGAGTCGGGGTGGTGGTGGGGGTATCCTTTTAACTATACCCGACGTCTCATTCATTGATTTTGTATACCAGAGTACGTCGAGAAGCACCCATTCTATTTGGCAAATGTCTTCGGTCCAGGATGGAGGGTGGCGTTTGGGGGATAGTCATCGTCATCTCTGCCTTTATGATTCAAGTGCTGACGTTCGGTACCACAGCCAGCATCGGAGTGTACAACATTGAGTTCTTGGATTACTTCACCGGCTCTTCGGTAGGAGTTTCTCTGATCGGCTCCGTTAATTTCGGAGTTTATCTCGGATCCGGTAAGATTGGATTGTGACCTGTAACCTGTTTACGCTGAACTTGGATACGCCCTAAATGGATTTTTTTTGGTGGTCTTCATAATTGGTGGCGCTTGGCGTTTAAAAGGGATTAGGGTTGAAGTAAGAAGTTAAAAAGAAGAGGCCTTGATATATTTTAAAAATATATTTAATTTATGGTCTTTGCAATATTCATTTATACTCTAAAGGTTTTTGTTGTTTATTTTAATTTTTTGAGTCCGAATGTTAAGGTGTGGGAAGAGGGGCGAATATAATAATATCTTATTTTAACCGGTGAAACAAAAACATCAACACAACGATATGTAGGCGCTTGTGATTGAATTGATTTGACATGTTTGTATGTTTGAAACAACCCTAGCATGGAATCAAAATAGAACTATTTTAAAATTCTTTATATCAATTCGTGGGGTCTGCTTGATTGTTTGTTTGATTGTTTGCCGAAAAAAACTTTGGATCAATTTTTTAACCCACTTCCCCGTATGCTAGCGAGCTCAAATTTTGCAGGCATACTCTTGGCGACGATAAAAAATATCTATCAAATTTCAGATAGATCGAATGTACTGTAATTAAATATATGATTTTTCTAGATTATCTCTATTTATCTCTATGTAGCATGTACATTTTTGTGATCGAGTGTCACGGTACGTATTATATTGAACAACCTTTTTAATATTTTCTTGTCGCGCGGTGCGGTGCGTATTAAATTGACCCAACTTTTTATAAATCGATTTCCCGATCAGTAAATGTTTATGCTAGTCTGTCTAGCGGTGCGAATTATATTAAACATGTTTTACAACTAAAATTTTGGATTTTGAATTGTCGTGCGATGCGTATTATAATGAACATACTTTTAGTTATGTCTCGTATATAAAGGATTTATAGTCAAAACGTTTTGTTTTTTTACGTTCTTTTTTTAAAAATTTCAGTCATCATTCATCGGAGAACCTTCCTCTCATAATACAGCAAAGTCTAATTCTTCCCTAATCTCCCCAACACTTATCTTCCCACCCACCCCGATTAACTTGTTACCTGAGCCTAAAATACACCTACTCCATAGTTACATCACCTTTGAAAATATAATGACCGATGGCATTTTTAAAAATGGGTTGTAAAAATCAGTGTTGAGAATTCCCTCGAGAGAAATGTTTTCGACACTAAGCTATTTGATTATGCAACTTTTTCAAGAGTATGAGCCCAACACCTAACATATTTAATCTTCAAGGAGTGTCGGTTAAGGATATATGTTCCTTCGGACTGATGGAATAATTTACGTATTTTTTCATCCATTGTGAGCTATTAAAATCCTCAGCGCTGATGTATTTAGCATTACAATTAAATTTGTAATGTTTTTTTTTACCTCAAACATTTTTTTATAGCTCTTAACTTTATAAAAAATGATAATAGTATAAAATAAGAATATTTAGTTAATTTTAATAAACAGCTTTATATTCGAAGTTTTATTTTCAAGGAAAGAGAGGAAAAGGTTTGGTTGTCCACATCGAGCGGTTGAAGTTTAACATCTGCAGACAATTGTAGACTTTTTTATTTTAATCTAGTGGGGCGGGGGAAGGGAGTGGGGGAGACAAACAGCTTAGTACGACATTATTTCTTACATGCCATTTTCTTGTCGACGTTTTTCTTTCAATGCAATTTTTTTAATGCGTTTTAACATGGAACAAATTAAAGTTTGAAATATTTGTAATACAAACACATGAGGAATAAATGTTTGCATTCAATCAATTGCCAAGTTTAAAAAAACAACAAACAAAAAACCCCCACCAAAATCGGAATTGGGTTTCTGCAATAAGATTCCTGGAGAGCTCTTTATATAGGGCTAATAACGAGACGTCACCAAACTGACATAATTTAATAACGAACTTCACCAGATTTATAAAATGTAATAACGATAATAAACCCGATTTATATAATTTAATAACGAGGCTTCGCCATAAAAACTAGGAAGTAAAGTATCATTTCTTACTATTGAACACATTTATTTAAATATAATCAAATAGTCACAATAAAAAAATTACATTAAAAAATGCAGATGATGGATAATAACGTACAATCTCCTTAATTACAATAATTCTGGTTTAATTGGCTTATGTTACAGAGTTTATTTGAGAAATTAATCACCCGCTGTCACCCAATACACCTAAATATATTGTTAATGCAAATCCAATTTTACTCTGTTTTATTTAAAAGACTAGCGTATCACCCGTCAAAAATGACGGAAGTTTTCAGCTGAAATCTATTTATTTTTTAATAAAAAATGCACTTTTTTAGGGCGCCTACGGCGCCGACCTTTTCAAAATCCCAACTAACTTGTCCTTGTTTGATAAATACGAAATATTAAACTTTCTGAAATGTACACAAAGTATTTTATAATAAGGGTTGTAGGGCGCCTACGGCGCCCCCTTTGTTTTTTGATTTTATAATTAACCATCATCAAATCCTCTTTTTACATTGATCCCTTTTCCAAAATTAAAATACATGTATGAGCGAAGACAATGACGTCATATAATATTTTTTTACAGCGCATCTTTAATTTGCACACCTTTTGATGCATCGGTGTAGTAATTTGGTTTTCCCTGCTTTCTAAAATTAGTAGCGTCACGGACAGACATTGCAAATTATATTGTTTAACGAGCAACCAAGCCCGTCCACGGACGTTCCGCCAACGTTCGGTGGCATGTTGTAACTCACCTTCAACAGCCGTCTCGACTGGCATACATGTGCATCACGTCAAAAATACTATTCATTATAGTTAAGATAAATAACTCGTAAAAACAGAGCTTTTGACTATAAAATCCCAATGCGCATAATTCAAAAATAAAGTCTTGGAAGAAATACAGCACAAAAAATATCTCGTTTTGAACGCCCGCGTAAACTTGATATGATTGGCTGTAGGAGTCCTGTGTGTTTGAGAGACCAATCGCTATAGATGACGGGACAGAACTTAGCCTTTTATTATATAGGATGAGGATGATTATATTTAAATATGTTAAACCTTTTGCATTAACTATCACACAATGACTTCGGACCTCAGTGATATCAATTCGTTTCAATAGGCTTTCAGGTTTCTTAGGTACTATCACATTGTATTTTGTTATTTACAATAAATTAAGAAACATATTCTGGGAATGGATGACTGAAAAAATTAGGACACATTAAAAATAACAATATATACATATATATAATATATATATATATATATATATATATATATATATATATATATATATATATATATATATATATATATATATATATATATATATATTTATATATATATATAAGACAGTTCCATGAAAATATGCAGGGCACAGTGCAGTTCGATGGAGCTACGTCAGAAGCCTTTCCTGTCAGCAGTGGAGTTAAACAAGGTTGTGTACTTGCACCAACACTGTTCGCAATATTCTTCTCTGTACTGCTTCGATACGCATTCAAGGATAGCAGTGATGGAATCTGGTTACACAAAAGAGCTGATGGAGACCAAAACGACAGATATCCTAATTCGTGAGCTACTCTTTGCGGATGATTGGGCATTAACAGCACACACAGAAACTGGTTTGCAACAACTCATGTCAAGCTTCTCCAATGCCTGCAAAGAATTTGGTCTGCAAATCAGTTTGAAAAAGACAAACATCATGGCCCAAGACACACAACCTCCTCCTACCATCAATATCGACAATGAAAACTTGGAGGTTGTGGACAGCTTCACCTACTTGGGTTCCAAGGTCTCCAATACATTGTCTACTGAAGAGGAAATAAACAGTAGAATTGGCAAGGCAGCAGCCACAATGGCTAAATTAAGCAAACGGGTCTGGCAAAACACCAAGTTAACAGAGAAAACCAAACTGTGTCTATAGAGCCTGCGTCATTAGTACACTGCTATACTGGAGCGAGACATGGACCACTTATACATCCCAAGAGCGCAAGCTTAATAGCTTACACTTGAGATGCCTGCGACGCATCCTAGGCATTAAATGGCAAGACAAGGTGCATAATACTGAGGTCCTAATGCGTGCCAATACCCAAAGCATGTTCTCAATCCTTAGTGAAAGAGATGGCTAGGACATGTTAAAAGAATGAGCCCTGGCCGAATCCTCAAGGACCTCCTATATATATGGAGAACTGGCATTGGGAAAAAGGAAGACAGGTCGCCCATGTCTGCGATTTAAAGATGTCTGCCAAAGGGACACGAAAGCAGTCAGAATACGCACAAGCGACTGGGAGTGTAAGGCAGAAGACAGATCTACGTGGCGCACAGTTGTCAAAGAGGGCGTCATAGTAGCCGAGGAGCGAAGGATGGAGGAGAAAGAAGGGCTAGGAGAAAGGCCAAAACATTTAGTAGCACAGAATTCGTGTGTAAAAGCTGTGGTAAAGACTGTCACTCAAGGATAGGACTGCACAGCCAATCGAGGAAATGCAACCCCACTGAACAGTGATGCACCATCGTCTCGCGAGACGGAAGGATGCTGATTATATATTTGACACTGTTGGCAGAGAGGGTCTGTGGAAGATCATGGCCAAGTACGGTTGCCCAAGGAAATTCATCGTCTTGGTATTTTTCATTCCATGAAAGCATGCAGGCCAGAGTCCAGGACAGCGGGGAGTTTTCTGATCCTTTCCCAGTCACAAACGGAGTCAAGCAGGGCTGCGTCCTGGCACCAACACTGTTTAGCCTCATGTTTTCCGCCATGCTGACAGAGGCCTTCAGAGACGAGGATGTTGGTGTCAACCTGAAATACCGCACAGATGGCAAGCTGTTCAACCTTCGGAGGCTCCAGGCAAAAACCAAGGTTATGACAGACATCATCAGAGACCTGCTGTTCGCTGATGACTGTGCCCTCAACGCTGTCTCAGAAGCCGACATGCAACGCAGTGTAAACCTGTTCTCCAGTGCCTGCACAAACTTTGGTCTGTCAATCAACACCAAGAAGACTGAGGTCCTCCACCAGCCTGCGCCTGGAAGACCCTACGTAGAGCCCAACATCACTGTCAACGGCCAGAGACTCAATACAGTGCACCGGTTCACATACCTAGGTAGCACACTGTCTCAAAATGTCACCATCGATGACGAAGTGAACGTCAGAATTGCCAGAGCCAGCTCCACTTTTGGCAGGTTGTACCCTAATGTCTGGAACAGAAGAGGCATTACCATCCAGACCAAGCTGAAAGTGTACAGGGCAGTGGTGCTCCCCACACTGCTTTATGCTTGTGAAACTTGGACTGTTTATCAGCGCCATGCAAGAAAGCTGAACCACTTTCATGTAACAAGCCTCAGGAAGATTCTCGGCATAAAGTGGCAGAACAAAATTCCAGACACAGTGGTACTGACCAAGGCAGGTCTCCCCAGCATCTTCACCCTCCTGATGCAGTCCCAGCTTCGCTGGGCAGGGCACGTTGTCCGAATGCCAGACGAGAGACTGCCAAAGAGAATCTTCTATGGTGAGCTCCAGTATGGCCAGCGGTCCCACGGTGGGCAAAAGAAACGCTTCAAAGACACACTGAAAGCCTCAATGAAAGCGTTTGCCATAAATCCAGACACATGGGAACGAGCTGCAATGGACCGATCCACCTGGCGCTCTTCCATCCACGAAGGTGCCAGGTCATGTGAGGCAAACCGGATTACCGCCGCAGAAAAGAAGAGGCAAGCCCGAAAGGCCCATGCTGTCAACCCTCCAGGAGATGTCGCACTCGCCCCCTGTCCCTTCTGTTCCCGAACCTTTCGTGCAAGGATCGGCCTAATCAGCCATCTGCGCACGCACAGAAAACCCTCGGATGACTAGAGTGGTCCTCGTCGTATCGACGGACGAACGAACATATATATATATATATATATATATATATATTAGGGTTGCGGAAATTAACGGTTAATTACTCGATTACTCGTTAAAAATTGTATCGATTAAATATCGATTAAAATAATTTTAATTGATAAAACTTCGATAAAAATTTAAGAACATATTTTAAATATTTTAAAAAAAATTATACAAATAATTAATTATTAGCCTAATAATTAACAATAATTTTATTTTTTTAAACAAAAAAACTTCTCCGGCGTATTATTATAATTTATTAATTTATGTGACGTGCAGATGTAAACAAAAAATGTCGACTAATGACAGCTTCAGCATAGTTAAATTTATGAATATAAATGGAAAGTTGAGCAAACATTATATTTTTAAGCAAACTGCGGATGGCAAAGTAAACGATGGTGAAAAATTTTTATGTGTTCACTGCCGTAAACAATTCGCTTTTAGGGGATCAAATACATCGCTGAGGTACCACCTTCAGCCGAAACATATTAGACGGGGGAAATAACTCATGAAACAAATAATGTCTAATACTTGTGTTTGTTACTTCCCTTGAGATGTTCAGTTTAATGACGTCATAAATTTAAATTTTTGGCTTTAATTGAAATTAACGATTAATTAATGAAATTAATCGTTACTTTTTTCAAAAGTTAACGATTAATTTTTAATTAATCGTTAACATAGTCCTATATAATAAAAGGCAAAGTTCTGTCCGTTCTGTCCTGTCATCTATAGCGATTGGTCCCTCAAACACATATGACTCCTACAGCCAATCACTAGCGGAGAAAAATTTACGTATTACGCGGATGTTCAAAACGGGTTATTTTTGGTCAGTTTTTTGTCATAATTCAGTATGTTGTTCCCATCTTGAAGTGATGTCTGCCGCTTATTCCAATGACAATTCTGTTAAATGCTTTTTCCTTGATGGTCCTGGGGGTAGTGGCAAGAGTTTTAAGTGTTGTTTGTTTTTTTGTTGCTGTTATTGTTGCTGTTGTTGTTGTAGTTGTTGTTTTGTTGTTGTTGTTTTTGTTTTGTTTTGTTTTTGTTGCTGTTGTTGTTTGGTTGTTGTTTTCATGTTGTTGTTTTGCTGTTGTTGTTTGTTTTTGTTTTGTTGTTGTTGTTTTGTTTTTGTTGCTGTTGTTGTTTTTGTTGTTGTTGTTGCTTTGTTGTTGTTGCAGTTGCTGTTGTTGTTGTTTTGTTGTTGTTGTTGTCCACATCCCTTGCCCTGCGACGACAATGTCCTGCAAACGCTTCAGCATAACAACTACCAAAACATAGCGTCCATGAACCTCACAGGTCACCCTACACTTATTCCCGTCCTTGGGCGGGCTTTGTTACTAGTATATATATATATATATATATATATATATATATATATATATATATATATATATATATATATATATATATATATATATATATATATATACATATACATATATACCCCGGGGGTTAAACTGGCCTAGGCCAGAATATACCCCCCTCAGACCAGAACATACCCCTTTGACAACATGAGGATATATAGTAAAAATGGATGAATGACTTTTAAGACTTTTTATTGATGTTTTAGCTCTGTCAGAGAAGTTAAACTCTTTACTTATGTAGGAAAGATGTTTTACTTACAATATTAAAAGATATATATTTATGTTATTACGATATCGGATAGGATGCTCACTTCTTGTCTGAAGTTAAAGTCTATACAAGCATAGATGGAATAAGTACTTACGGCTAAATTTTAAAATTGACTCATTCAAGCAATACATGATTTGATAATTTAAAAAAAAATAATTTAAGCACGATAAGGGACTATAATTGTAGCTTTTCAAACGCTTGCGAACATTTATTATTCCTTGACCTAACTTATTAATCAAATCATTATGTTTACTTATTTTTGAGTTTGGCAATACAGATTTTTTTTCTCCATGCCTTCATCTATTGTTATGAAGCATGGATTGTGTTCCATGACCTGGCGTTTAATCTCCAGTCAAAAGAACCCCTGAACATTATTTTATTTTAAACCAGCCGTATTTCTTTTGAAAGACTTTAATCTAAATGAGTAGCACAAAGTTGCGAATGGTGGCAACCTTGTTTGATTAGGCCAATCTTTACAGAGTCGACGAAGCGGATTTCGCGACTTTAAGAACACATTTTTAGTCACTATAAAATAACCCCCAAAACGACCACAGCTAAAACCTTGTCAACCACGGAAGACCAAATGTAAGATCAGCTTTTACGATTCTACTCTGCAACGAAAATTAAGTACCCCCAATGAATCTATGACGTACTTTCAGAGAAACAGTCAAATGCCAAGTCACAATTTAGACAAACAGCAAAACCTTTTCGAGCAAAAGAAGAGATTCTTTACCATGGAGAAAGGGAAGTTCTCAATAAATGTCGCCTGCCAAATATCCTGAAGGCTTTTCATGAAAACCCAAATTTTAGTGGCCAATTTGGCAGAGATAAGAAAGTAGCCAAATTCTCTGAATGCTATTTTTAGAAGAGAATGACGTCGACCAATATGTCAAAGTCTGTCAAAATATTTTGTCATTAAGCGGAAAACCAGCAAGAAGGCACCACCACTGAACTATATACCAGTGCTTGTGAAAGTGTGGAGCTTTGTCGGTATTGATATGATCGGACCTCTTCAGGAAACAACTAATGGAAATAGATATAGGCCTATAATATCATTTTTCCAGGTAGACTGAAGCAACTACTGTTCCCGATAAAAGTGCAGTCAGCCGCAAATTTTATTTTTTCCGTTATTTGTCGCCTTGGTTGCATGGTTATTATTATTATTTGTTGCATAGATATTGTAATTAGCGACCAGGGATGTGAGTTTGTGAACATAATTATTGACAACCTTATGAAACAGTTTCGAAGTGATCACCCCATTGCATCAACCTAGCATCCAAAAACAAATGGTCAAAGAGGACGTTACAATAGAATTCTTTAAGAGACTCTAAACAAGTTTGTCAATGACCAAGGTAAAGACTGCGACCAATTTATCCCAGTTGTTCTTTTAGCATAACACACATCTGCACAAGCCTCAATCATAGAACAAGGGAAGAGTTAAGGAGCCGACCATAAATGACGTCACGCACCTAGGAGGGAGGGGGATCCACACATTTGTGACGATGTGTGTCGAGGGGGAGGGGGTATTTGAAAAATGTGTCGTCACATCAAAACTCACAACTTTAAATAAAAGTTCCATTTAAATATTTGATTGCTTACAAGTTATTTTATGACGTTTTAAATGGTTTCATGCGTGTTACGATCTTAGAGTGCAACATTACATTAAATACATACATATATGACAAAAAAGTGATTGGAAAAATGCTCTTTTTCAATTAAAAGTACAGATTTTATGTCTAAGCTCTGTGACATCATGTTGGAGGGTGGTCTAAGTACCCCCCCCCTCTGTTCCACTCCGCACATTTTCGGGACCCATCCCCTAAGCGTACATACACCCCCCCACCCATTAAAAAATTAATTTTAAGCTGAGTCAAAAGATATTGGTTTTACTCGTTGGGGCCGTCCATAAATGACGTCACGCGCCTAGGGTGGGGTAACGCATTTGTGACGATATGTGACGAGGGTGAGGGGAGTGTTTAAGAAATTTGACGTCACATCAAAATGCGCAACTTTAAATAAAAAGACAAGACTTAAACTTTAAAAAATGTCATTCAATCAATCAATAAACTTTGTTTAAAACAGTTGTCTTGTCTGATGTATGTTGGGAACACTTTCCTCCTTTAAATTGTTGTCACATTTCATTAAAGAGCGCAAGATGAAAGAGCGACGACAAATTGGCGCAAACATAAGAGCGCAATACCTCGCTGGTAGTCCATCTTGAAACATTAGCATATATGAGAAAATCCCTTCCAATCTTCATATGCGCTCTTTTCTTGTGTACTATTTCACCAAATTAATCCGTAAGTTACACTTACTAAGTTACACTAAGCAGTGGTGTCACTATGGGGCGGGCGAGGGATCCGGACCGCACCGGGTGACACAATCACAAGGGGTGATACCAAAATGTAAAACTATGTTTGTTCCCGTTATTTGGCACTGGAAGACTCGGAGGAGTTCTATGGGTTACGTTGTGAGGGGGTGACGCCATGTGCTACCGCGCCGGGTGTCACCATCCCTAGTGACGCCTCTGCCTGTCAGCATGAAGCCTTCGCCAGCGCAAAGTTCCAAGTGTAAAACAATTATCTACAAATTAAAAGTGAACATTTAACTAAAGTTTCCGAGAGGACCTGATTACCGATAACTTGTTCCGCATTTTTTTCGGTTTGGTGGTCACAACGGTGCATGGTTCTATAGGGCAATTCTCTGAAATCTCAATGTGCCAATGATTAAAGTATGATGAAAATCTTATTCAAGTTAGGTGTTTGTCTAAAGCGATGAAAGTTTTCTCAACTTTCACAATTTGAAGATATGTTAAAATTAATCTTCAAGAAGTAAATATATTATTGTCTTATTTACACATTATATAGTCTGGTGAGAGTTTCAGATTTAGTCTGCTGAGCAATGCTGCCTCTAAAGTTCGTTGTTCCGTGTGTAAAATAATAAACTCGTGGGAAAAGTTCCACAGCTTCCATTTTTGGGGTTAAATTTTACACCCTATAAATTTCCGAACCTCACAGCTTAAAAGGGACATTGCTGCTGAACACGTCGGCCTTAGTCTTGTGAATTCAACATTGTAATTCTGAGCAAAATGCCACAGTTCTTTCCTGCAGTCCAGGCACTGACTGTATCAGGGGCTGCAATGCCTGTGTTGCCAAATAAATCCTCCCCCGTACAGAATCACCCCATGGCGGATTTATTTTAAAATAAATTCTCCGGACTAGAAAATATTTCCTCAAGATTAAAATAAATTCTCCCCTACCTGTAAAATGAAGTGTCCTCCAAAATAAACCCACCCCCATCACAATTTCAATATAATACAAAAAATTAGTAAAAAATAAAAGAATAGTGAATAATTACCTAATAATATGAATGTAATAGTCACACATGTTTACTTAAAATAAAGTCTTCCCCGGAGAATTTGTTTTAAAATACACGCTCCGGGGAGACTTTATTTTGGGATGACTATTTCATGACACCGCAGATCGGGTCCTTTTTGCGCCTTGACCCGTGAAGGCAACAATATGACCATCTATTAAATCTATTAAAAAGGCATTAAGAAATTACCACAAAAAAAACCAGGGAAAACACAATTAATATTTATTTTTATAAATAATTTTTTTTCGGACGTACCAAACTTACTTTGGAGTATGCAAAACAATAATCTATTATTAATAATAATAATAATCTTAATCCACCTAGCCGCTGCTTCTTCTCTACTGGTCATTAATCAATGAATGTTGATGTTATCCGTAAAATTCTCGGCCGAATGTAACGATAAATTCTTTCAGACTGATGAATGAGGCCCTAAACGAGGCCCAGATAAAATGTGATCCACGAAATCCGAACGATTCATGTGCTCCCTTCTACACTGATATTGATTCATATCGTCCCATTTCTGAATGTCTTTCTTGTGTTCGCAAGGAGTATTTGGAATAAATCATCATACTGTTTCTCAACTTTAAAGACGTCCCTTATGAGTTGCGATGTTTTTAATTGGTAACAGTATAATAATATTATAAATAGAAAATAACCAATAAAATGTACCAGCTAAGTTTTTAGTTTAAAGTCACACACTTGTTTTAATTTAAAGACACTCATTTTTACTAAGAATGAGAGTAGATTGTTAAAATAGTTGTGAACATATTCTTTAAATGAATATTTTCATTTGATCTAATATTAATTGCTGTAAAGATCTGCCTTTCCATATCTCGGCATTGTTCATAAAAAAAGATATGTGTTGGGAGAAGGATGGATGTGTCAAGTCTATACTTAAAGATTCGCTGTGAACTACATTTGAAATGCGTTTTCAAAACTCTGCAATAACGAAAACACAGGTAGGAATTTGAGAGTCCATATGTTTTTTTTTAAAGTCCCATAACCGATGGTCGTAGGGGGTCCTAATCAGTGGCGTAACAACAGGTTGGCATCGGGGCAGTTGCCAAGGGCGCCAGTTCAAAAGGGCGCCACTAAATCTCTAATTTTTAAATTTGTATTTAAATAAATAAAGTTGGACCTCTCTAAGTCGAACTCTAAAGCAGAGCTTCTCAAACTTTTAAGTATGGCGGACCGGCAGGAATTTTTCCATTGCACCAGGGATCGGTGAACTATTTTCACAGTACTGACGCGGTAGCTAAATGATGTTTATTTTATTTCATTTGTTTCAATTAAGTGCTCATTAATGAAAATTTGACATATTCTATAGGGTTGGTAATTAATTGTTGCAAATAAGGAATAAAATTATTTTTTCTGTCCTTTTTGATAACTTTTGCAGACCGGCAGCGAATGGCGGTGTTTATGTTTCATATGAAAGGACACCAACTTGCTTTGACATGCCGACACAAGCCCGTGAGAGGAGACACCTTCTCTACCCTCCCCCACTTCACGCCCTCCACAATGGGATTGGGGAGTAAGATTTTTCTTTTTAAAACTCCTAACTCGAAAACTCCGTAAGTGGATCCCCCCCTTTTTTTTGAGTTCAACTTAGAAAGGTCCGACTGTATTAGCAAAACGCAAATACCCCAGCTAACGGAAGTGCTGAGTTTTAGTCGCTGGAGTGTTACTTAAATTTACTTTCAATTGTGAGTTTCTATCGTTATGTATGAGATAATGAGTATGACACATTGACACTATTGTTTTTATTTATAATACACGTTACTTCAAGTTTTGCTGTATTCTTTATTAACGCAACAATATCCAGTTTTATACACCAATTTATTTGGTATTATTTAGTAAATAATAAACTTCAAATTAGTATTGTTCCTGTCTTATACATTGTTTATATTCACGTTGTATGACTGTCACTGTCATACTACGTAATTATTGTCATAAATAAAATACGAGAAATTAACAAATGAAAAAAATCGCAAAGCTCAAACTTGTCAATTTATCAAGGGCCCAAAAAATAAATTACCCAAGGGCGCCAAAACCTAGTTACGCCTCTGGTCCTAATGTTTCCATTAGAACTTACTAGGGGCTTAGTAGACCTTGGTGGGCGCCCCATCTCCCTTCGAGGTCAGTGTAGGACTTTCTTAGCATTAGTCATTCATTTTATTGTGGCTTTAACGTGGGCTCGATCCCATGCCCATCAGCTTGTGAGGCGAGCGCACCATTGACGCTATTTAGCCGCCTAATATGTTTAGTAGTATGTATTTTAAAAAAAATCAAAACAAAAGAAACAAAAAATAAAAGAGTGAATTAATTTGTTTTGGTGGTTTGTAGATGAGCCCTTGTACGTATTTGAATAAATACTATTTTGTCTCCTCCCTGAGCCATTTAGTGACCACAGCAGGAAGGACTAATACCAAGATCTTTAAAAATAAAAAGTTAAGTGAATGCCCTTGATTTATTAATTTTGGTAATGATATTTATGTAGAAGTAGAAGACAGTGGCAGCTTATTTAAAGGTCAATATGTTTTCTGTAAAATTCAAAACAACATGTTTAAAGATCATATCTTAGAATGTAGATTTCTGCTTGTCGTTCTACTTTATCAAAATCATCTCCACTATTGAAACAAACATTCAAAATACAACACTCAGTAGCTAAAATATCCAATACCTAAATATTTGCAAAAACTCGACAGCTGCCCTCGAAACGTTTTCACATTATTGTAAACAAATCTACATAGTGAGTTGTATTCACTGTCCAAGAGTATATTCGGTGATCCGTTAAAACGGCCCCGGACAAAACGGCCCCGACAAAACGGCCCCGACAGTACGGCCCTGTCATAACGGCCCCGGTGTAAACGGCCCCAGACAAATTGTTAACAGTTTTTAACAAAAACTTTAATTTTTTTTTCCATTTTAAGTTTTTGTCAACCTTTTCATCCTTAAAAAAAGTGGTAAAATGGTAAAATTATTTCTAGTGATGTTATTACATAGTTTCTTGTCAAAAAACAACCGTGATTAGTACCACTTCGCTGAAAGGCTATTAAATTCACTCTTGTGATGTCATTATTATTGTTTCTTGTGAGCTAAACCTGACACTGAATAGGTGAGTAAAAATACGAATACAATATTTGATTGTACATTTTACTATTAGTCCATCTTTTAGTCCAGGGCCGTTTTGTCGGGGCCGTTATGTCGGAGCCCATTTGTCGGGGCCGTTTTGTCCGGGGCCGTTTTGTCGGTGAACCGTATATTCATTCATAGGAAATGAGAGTATTCTGTTTGAACTTGTCATCGGTTTAATAAAGTAACAGTTTGGATTTTAATTATTAAAAAAAAAGGATCATGCTTCTGGAAATATATTTTGTTAATGTAAGGGAAGGTCTCTGGCGACTAGGCCTGTCAACGGGTACCAGGCTTCCTTCCCGGGTACCCGTTGCCGAACAATTATCCGGGTAGTAAAATTGCGCCCGGGTACCCGTGAAAATGTTGCTGCAATGTCTATACCAACGAACAATTTATCAAATTAAAACTTTTCGTTTGAAATATTTGCTGTGAAATACGTTTAACATGAAAACGCTTAAAAAGAAATATCGTATTTATCGGCGTATAACACGCACTTTCCACCCCCACCCCTCTGAAAATAGGGGGCAAATGATGTATGCGTGTTATACGCCGATATAATGTTAAGAAGCCATGTTTTTACAGCATTAACAAGTACGGTATACACCATTCTGAGTAAACTTTTGTAAAAACAGAATATCCAAGTTTCTTTGTTAAAACAGTTGCTTTTACTGTCCTTTTACATTATTTACCTAATAAGTAGTAATAATATTAATTTTTTAAAAGTTCTGAGCTACCCTTATTTTGCTTCAAAGTTTTTTTATTTGAAATTTAATTTTTTCCCCCTGAAATTTCCCTCTTGAAATGAAGGTGCGTGTTTAACGTCTGTGCATGTTGTACGCGATAAATACGGTAACTCAACCGGAAATAAAACACAGTCCCGACAAACTAGAACGTATTTTGATACACCTTTCTTCTTGATACATGAAACAAAAATTATTGAACTAAAAGGTTTTGGTTCCTTGAATTGTTCAAATAAGGAAAATAGACAGCATCACGAAGACTCGGGAAGGGCAGGAAATGACCCTGACTTTGGCTTTGAAATACGTCGAACACTTTGATTTACCCGTTGAGACGAGCCAATGTTGTTTATCTACACACCCTCCTTTCTCCACTCCAATCCCCACCATGCTTTAAAAAAAACCCTCCTCTATTTTTGTTTTATTATTTATTTATTTTAAAAAATATTTCAGTCATTGAATGATTTTCAATGTAATAATAAAAATAAAGGCTGGGGGCTGGGTCCACTCAGTAGGGAAAGTCCCGGAAATTTTGATTAATTACAACAGTTGTAAGCTATGAACTAGAAATAACCAGCCATATCATCATACGATTAACAACTTTTATCTTTAAACGATTTTGTTTAGCACCCCCTCCTCAAAAATTTAAAAAAAAATTAATTCATTCATTAAAAAAATAATAATAAAACATTCACCTCCACACCCATCTGCTTTTTTTTAATTAAAAAAAACCCCACTGTACTATATTAGTATTTCAATGTCATTATTTTTACATCGCTGATTCGTTTGAGACGTTTCGAACGGGTACCCGGTTACCCGTTCGAAAATTTGACGGGTACCCAGCAGCTTTTTTCAACAATATTGACAGCCCTACTAGCGACTATTAAGTTTTTCGATTACTGATAATGACGCACACATTTCTGAATAACTGAAACTGAACAATAACTATACGCCCGTTAGCTGACTGGTGTGGTGTGTTCGAAAAGATTGGTGTGGTGTGAATGGTGTGGTATGTTTGAAGTGATTGGTGTGGTGTGAATGGTGTGGTATGTTTTAGGTTATTGGTGTGGTGTGAATGGTGTGGTATGTTTGAAGTGAATGGTGTGGTGTGAATGGTGTGGTGTGTTCGAAGTGATTGGTTTGGTATGAATGGTGTGGTATGTTTGAAGTGATTGGTGTGGTATGAATGGTGTGGTATGTTTGAAGTGATTGGTGTGGTGTGAATGGTGTGGTGTGTTCGAAGTGATTGGTTTGGTGTGAATGGTGTGGTATGTTTGAAGTGATTGGTGTGGTGTGAATGGTGTGGTGTGTTCGAAGTGATTGGTTTGGTGTGAATGGTGTGGTGTGTTTGAAGTGATTGGTGTGGTGTGAATGGTGTGGTATGTTTGAAGTGATTGATGTGGTGTGAATGGTGTAGTATGTTTGAAGTGATTGGTGTGGTGTGAATGGTGTGGTATGTTTGAAGTGATTGGTGTGGTGTGAATGGTGTAGTATGTTTGAAGTGATTGGTGTGGTGTGAATGGTGTGGTATGTTTGAAGTGATTGGTGTGGTGTGAATGGTGTGGTGTGTTTGAAGTGATTGTGAATGGTTTGGTGTGTTGCACTGATTGGTTTGGCATAAATGGTGTGGTGGGATCGGTGTGGCGTGATCGGTGTGGTATGATTGGTGTGATGTGTAGTGATTTTTGTGGTTTTATTGCAGTGATCGGTTTAGTGATTTTCATACCAGACATATATGTTGGATAAACATTTACATTTTACTGAATTTACTGTGACAAGCAAGCCAGGATGAAGTTTTATAGGATACTAGCAGACCCGTCGTGCGTTGCAACGATCTCAGTAAAAAGGAATACATATAGATAAAAAAGAAATTACATTAAGGGTCACCGGGCCCATCTGTTTAACATATGACGTTCGAAAATCTGTTCATTTCAATCAAATCATAACAAATATATAAATATATTTACCTATATTGCTCAATATCGTGTAAAACTGAATTGGGAATACAATATTAAAAGTTAAGTAAAAAAACACATTGAGGGCCCCCAGCCACGAGAAAATTGACATAAGGAGTTCAGTGCCCTGTAGTAATTTAATAAAAGCTCTTAAGCTTTTATATACCAGGTTTGGTCACAATCCAGTTATTTTCTCATTATTTAACAATTAAACCATTTTTTAATTAGCTAATATAAGCAAAAAATACATTAAGGGGCCCCCGGGGCCCATTTGGTTCAAGATGTACATTTTGAAAACCTGTTAATTTAAATTCAGTTTGATCATGGATATATTTCTCAAGATCGTTAAAAATAGAATGGCAAATAATATCTCCAACATATTTGAAAAAAAAACATTTTGGGGCCCCCAGCCCTGAACGATTGGACATTTTTTATATACAAAGTTTGGTTAAGATCCATTCATTTACTCAGTAGCTATCACATAAACTAATTTTATATAGCTCATATAAGCAAAAAAACGACATTAAGGGCCCCAGGGCCCAATTATTGCAAGAAATAAAGTGCGAAACAAATGCTGATTTGAATAAATTTCAAAATACATACATTTATTTATATTTCTCAATATTTTAAAAAATTGAAGGGACGATAAAATATTAAACATACACTAAAAATCACAGTTTGGGCCCCCTGCCGCGAGGGAACGAAAATTAGGAGTTCAGTGCCCTATCGTAATAAAATATAGACCCTTGAGTTTTTATATGCTAAAATGGGTCAAGTATTTTAGTATTTTACGCTAATACTAATTTTTATACAGCTAATATAAGAACAAAAACGAAATTTAGGGGCCCCTGGACCCTTTTGTTGAAAGATGTTAATTTCAAAAACCTATTCATTTTAGTTCAGTTTCCTCACAAATATATTCCTGAAGATCGTGAAAAATTGATTGTGGAAAAAAATCTTATGCATATACGAAGAAAATACAGTTTGGGGCCCCCAGCCCCGAAGGAATGCACATTTGAAGTTCTGTGCCCTATTGTATTTTAATATGGGCTACCAAGATTTTGTATTCAAATTTTGGTTAAGATCCATTCATTTACTCAGTAGCTAACGCATAAACTAATTTTATATAGCTTATATAGCAAAAAACGACATTAAGGGCCCCAGGGCCCATTCAGTGCAAGATATAAAGTTCAAAACAACTGTTCATTTCAACTTGTATAATAATGGATACATGTGTCATTATTTGTCAAGATTGATAATAACTGAGTGGTGAATAAAATCTTAAATGTTTAAGAATTGGGACTTTTTGGGCCCCCAGCCCCAAAGGAATGACTATTAGAAGTTCAGTTCCCTATAGTATTTTAATATTGGCTATCAAGTTGTTATATACAAATTTTGGTTACGATCCAACAATTTACACAGTAGCTAGCGCTTAAATTATTTTTTATATAGCTCATATAAGCAACAAATGACATTATGGGCCCCCAGTGCCCCATGAGTGTTAAATTTAGAAAAAAGTTGCCAGTTACCATCCCAGTTGGGTACTCAACAGTCTCCAAAAATTTCATGACAATAGAATGAATGGTTTAGTCAGCTATAAAGGACATGCACACACACACACACACACACACAGACTTACTTTGATTTATATATATATATAGATGTTATGTTTTTTTTTGGTTTGAATTTAGGAATCTTTAGCTTTCCGGCAAAAGACACGTTCACTGACTTCAGAGCAAACTCTCTTCTTCTTTTGTTCCAATAAATAAATAAGTAAAAATAAATCATTTAAAATGTCTTGATGTTTTAGGCTATAACTTGAATACTTTATTTAATTTTGCCCAATTACTCGATTAAACGCAGATTAATAGAAAAGAAAAGATGGCGGTTCATGTAGATATCTCGGTTTATATTATGGTAACTATTTCTTCGATTAATAGAGGTGTAAGGGATCTTACCGTCGTAGCTCTACCCCTTCCATTAAAAAAAAATCATAGACATCCCCCACCTTCCATGCTGCAGAGGACCAAGTGATGCCTTTTGGGACCAGCTTGGCGTGATATGTGGTAATCATAGAGAAAAGAATAACTTTTGTTTCGTCCCCCGACAAAAACTGGAGCATTTCACAGTTGTTAAAACTTTGCGCTATCTCAAGACAACATGACCCAAAACAAGCTCAGATAACGCATGAATAAAAATCAATTATGATGGCATCGACGCATTGATATGCACAGAAATAACGTGCAACAGGATATTTATCGCCATTATGCCTACCATTGATTGGAGGGTGAAAATGTGGCTGGAGGTGGGATGGGGGCCGGGGGAGGGGGGGGGCAGAACAAGAGAGACGCCAAATGCCCACCAAAGCTCTTTTATGCTGGAGTCGTATCCCTTTTATCAACATCGTTAGTGATCAGATTTCTCTGCCCGCCCAGACACTTGTAGCGTCACAGACTATGGAAGGAAACCTATTCAGAGTTCAGGGGGTCAGTGTTTCGACTGCCCCAGATACGTCAAAATGTCTTGTAAATACTTGTATTACAGTAGACCAGACGACCCAGGGTAGGATGTGCTATGATCAAAAGGACAAAATTACCAAAACGTGTTGAGGAAAATTGATCAATCCAGCCTATTTTTTTCCTATTTCTAAAGCTATGGGTAAAGTAATAATTTTCGTCCATAATATAATCCTGTTGGGATATTTATTAGATTTCAAGAATTTTCGGGACAACAGAGTTTTGATTGGCTATTTATTCACATTACTAATAAAGTTAGCGGCGTTTTCATATCAATAATAATTTATTAAATGTGAATTTATTTATTTATTTTATAACATTTTATTTTATTTTTATAATTAAGGAAAACGAAGATTAAAAAAAAACATACATGTATTAGGTTATCAGTCCATGTCACCAAACTTTCCCCATAAAATAGGATCCATTATGCTTTGAAAAAAGTCATCTGTAAGAGGGAGACAATATTTGAATAAGAGACGTAACTAGGGCGAGGCGTGTTGGGTGTGCACCTTTCTAGCTTATTTAAGGGTCCTACATCATTGAAACCAGAAATCAAGGGATTAGAGTGTTTTAACGTTTCTCGGATCCGCTACGCCAGGGGTGTCCAAAGTCCGGCCCGGGGGCAGAATACGCCCCACGTTGAAATTTTAACTTGCCCATGGCGTCATATTAAATGATTTATTGAATCGTGGATATTTGGTGAAATGACATCATGTTTATAATAAAAAGCAAAATTATGTGATTTTAAGGGAGCAAAATACGATGACATAAAAATGATGGAGAGAATCGATGACTTTTTGTTTACCAAAGCGGATATTGATTACAAAAAGTCGGTCACGTTATGTGCTTTTATGCGTACGAAATTCGATGACGTTCAATGGCAAAATTCATTTTGCAATTTTTTTTATTTTGCTACTCGAACAAGGAAATGGATGTGTTATCTGTTACGGTCTGGTATTATTATTAGAAATTCCATACAAGACATTGCTAAAAACTCAACAACAACAATCACTTATAACACAAGTTCTATAACTCCGAGATACTTCCTTCTCCCTCAACGCGTTCAACATAGCATGCATGGCGCATTAACACCAAATTATAAGACTCGACAGCTTGGGTTTACTTAAAATTTTAAAGAAAGTTCCTACATCACAACTTTTGATACATTTCCGGCTCTAGCTATTATTTGTAATCTTTTTATGTATCGTGAGGTAAATAAAAAATAAAAATATTTATTCTATAACCTAGCAATTATTTATATAATTTTAGAAATTCATAATAAGAATAAAATATTATAAAATCTCGAAAATATCAAAAGTATTGTTGTCCCCTTTCCAGTTGCGTAGTAAGAGGAGGGCAACGTGCAAATTGTGGCACTTTGTTAGGGGTGCCACATACCCACGTTACGCTGCTGCCCTCCACCCCCCCCCCAGCCAAATTTCACTCTTACAAATTAAAAAACGAAAAAAATAAATTATTTTAAAATCCTGTAACTCAGCGTCAATGTTAGTCATTTTAGTTTATTATCTTATTCAGGCCCCCACATAATTTTGCTTCATGGGGTTTGACCCTAGTTGCCAAAAAGTTTTGACACCTCTGCTTCTTGCAACTCGCTCGTCTCCTCATGATCACGCGCCGTTAGAGCTTACACTTGTTACGCTTAGCTGATATTTTAACTTATCTTATCCATCCTTGTGAGGCCAGGGGTATTACCAATTTAAGTTTATCGTTGGCATTGTTACAACTGCCTAATTCACTCCTCGGCAACCAACGTTTATATGTTATATCTGACTCGGCCAATAAAAATATTTCACCCAAAGAACTTGATTTTCTTTAAATTTTAGTTGTTCCCATTCTTCTTCTACAGGACCAATCGTCAGTTTTCTGATGACTAAGTTCTGCTACAGAAAGATTGCCTTCTGCGGGTCAGCCCTGGTCCTAGTGGGTCTACTGGGCATGCCTTTCCTACCCTACATACCTACGATGTGTTTGTTCTTCGGTGTGCTCACAGGTAATTTGACATCGGCAGTAGCGTCGAGTCTTAGTAAACCTATACACTAGTCTAGTGACAAGATAATACAATTAAGGGAAGACTGTCCCCAGTGACCCACAACCCGGTGTGCTCACAGGTAATTTGACATTGGCAGTAGCGTCGAATCTTAGTAAACCTATACACTAGTCTAGTGACAAGATAATAAAACTAAGGGAAGACTGTCCCCAGTGACCCACAACCCAGTGTGCTCACAGGTAATTTGACATCGGCAGTAGCGTCGAATCTTAGTAAACCTATACACTAGTCTAGTGACAAGATAATAAAACTAAGGGAAGACTGTCCCCAGTGACCCACAATCCAGTGTGCTCACAGGTAATTTGACATCGGCAGTAGCGTCGAATCTTAGTAAACCTATACACTAGTCTAGTGACAAGATAATAAAATTAAGGGAAGACTGTCCCCAGTGACCCACAACCCGGTGTGCTCACGGGTAATTTGCCATCGGCAGTAGCGTCGAATCTTAGTAAACCTATACACTAGTCTAGTGACAAGATAATAAAACTAAGGGGAGACTGCCCCCCAGTGACCCACAACCCAATCAAATAGAATCAGATTTTCCATGTAATTATCACATTGAGGGTGCTTATTACTTTGATTTTCAACATGTACTTATCACATTTAGATGCTTATCACTGTGATTTTCAACTTGTAATTATCTCATTTAGATTCTTATCACTTAGATTTTCAACATATTTATAAATGCAGATAAGTATGATATCATTTATCGATTTAAATTTATTAAATATTTTTTTTATAATTAACATACTAAAAATTTAAATCAACTACTATCGGTACGCCGGATATTGATTCAAGTAGTTGATATTTGTTGACAGATCATCATTCTAGAGTCCCTTACGCCTGATGTACTGATGGTATTAGGATTAAAAAAATCGTCCAAAACACCACACGAGGACTCAAATATTTTTAATGCACACTGGGACCTCATACATGAGCTGCATTCGTTCCGGCGGACAGATTTTCTTTCTGAATGGAAAGGTTTAATTATTTCCCAGCAGGGGCAAAAAATAATAATAATTTTAAAAAAATAATGAAAAAATAAAAATAAAGATAAAGTACTACTAAGCTTGGGAAAATCATAACCAATTCAGAGGACTGATGCACATAATCATTTTTCGTGATTTCTGTGGTCCGTTGCGTGTTTTGCTTTATGAAAGTGGTTCTTTCTACGGAACTCAGTAGTCGGTTCTACGAGCAGTTTTTCCTAAGACCACTGTCTGTTAATATGTAATTTTCCCCACCAGGTTTTGGCAACTGTTGTACTTACATTCCGTCCCACGTTCTCAGCGGCCTTTACTATGACAAGTACCGCAGCATCGCTACAGGGGTGTCGACCAGCGGATCTGGCCTGGGGGGTGCTGTCATACCCGTTCTGGTCGGTTTCCTCATAGACGTGTACAGCTGGAAGGGCTCAATCATCTTCCTGGCGGGACTTAACCTCCACTTGTTTATCTTCGCCGCGCTGCTCCGATACCCTCCCTTGCCGTCCGTGGAGGGCGTGCAGAAAACACCGAAGCCAAAACTCGTGACGGAAGAGTACGTGGCTGATCGCCAGGAAGAGTCTATCATCCTTGTGACCCCGAAGAAAAAAAGAAAAGATGATCCCAGGTTCGAGAAGACCGTTACCGGCGGCGAGCGTCCATCTGATGCGGCCCCGGACCGCCCCAAAAGCTATGCCAGCTGCGCCAGTTACCAGACGATCGCCAACTACGACAATTTCGGAGTGGACCTCCGCGAAATCGACTTCATCGACAAACTCAGCATGAGCACGACCATGAGCTCGCGGGACAACATTTCCGGTCGTCTGCAGACTTCCGTCAGTCGCAACGCCATGACTGATTCTTGGACGGAAAAAATGTCCATCATGAAACTGAGAGACAATTCTTTTTTGAAGACATCAAAGCTCCCCGAAGTTAGCCGACAGGAGAGTCACAGGATAAGTTTCCTAGAGGTAACTTACCCTCATTCTATCTCTGCGCATTCTTTATTCGCTTTGGGATCTCGCGGCTCGACAGTGATTTACATCGACACGATGCGTTTCCTGGAGGGGCGCCAGTCGCTTTCTGAAATGGAAAAAAGCGCGTCGGGAACTTCAGTTCTTCCGCGCTCATCCCGCCATATCTACATCTTCACGAACTACCGCTTCAACATCTACTTCTTCAGCAACGTCATGTGGAACGCCGGGTACGCCATCATACAGTCGTTCGCCCCAGAGTTCCTTCAGGACAAAGGGCTGACCCTGATGGAGGCTGCCTGGCTCAGCGGTGCTTTCGGACTGGCCAGCTTCGTGGGCGGGATCATTGGCGGCGTGTCCGGTAACATAGAGACCATCAATCGGCAGATGGTGTACACCACCGCTTGCTTGGTGATGGGGGCGGCCACCATCGGGTTCCCTCAGTTCCAGCACATCGCCTTGTACACCCTGCTGCTGGTCATCAGCGGTCTCGCTTTCGGTGTCATTCTAGGACTGCTCATCGTTGTCCTAACGGACCTGATCGGCGTGGAGAGTCTCGGCAACGGTTTGGGGTACCTAATGCTGTCCAATGGCCTCGGGACATTCCTGGGCCCACCTCTAGCTAGTAAGTATATTTCTGCTTTATTTGATCATCTACATCGTATTAGTACGTAAACTGGACCTTCTCTGGTATATGGTCTTAGTCAAAGGTGACAAAGGCGATCTTACCCTATCTACATGTCTAAAATCCTATCTACACATCTAAAACCTCATCTACATATCTAAAACCCAATCTACATATCTAAAACCCTATCTACACAGCTAAATGTAACCCCAAATAAAATTATCTTACATTATTGATAACATTGTGAAATCGTTAAAATAATCACATATGAGCTGAACAGTAGATGAAAAAATCGGAATCCACCACTTTTGATGAAGGAACGATACGAAAGTAAAAGAATAGAGATACATTATTTGGATTACATGTACATGTATTTACAAATGTGAAATTAATATTCAACTTCAACATCAAGCATTTTCTATTTCAATAGTAGCTATGGTCATTGCTCTAGCTAATTATGTGGTCATGCATGTCTTGTTCAACATTTGTCACAACGCTTCTAGTATACGTACCCATATCTGCGTCAGAAATGACCCTCACTTTGTAGATTCCTTTATAAATGAATGCACTTGTTACTAATTCCTGAGGCCCGTCAGCTGTAAGTCAATTTTACAATGCAAATCTAGGCACATCGCGCAAAACTTCTGATGCCAAACGTATCTTCCTATTATATTATAAGTCCCTTGGGTTATCCATAAGCGCAGAGACAGACGATTTATGAACCTCTTAAATAAAAGATACCCGGCCATTCTTTTTCATCAAGTCTAATCCACCCTTCTCACTTTGTGACAGCCGTATAGCAAGAATCAATCCATTAAAAAAAAATAATTGAAAAAATCAGTAAGGAATTTTTCCATTGTGTTAATTCACCATCGATTATACCTAAAGTTTCCTATCATTTATTGTTTATAGGAGTTGACTTTCAACTAACCATTTTAGTGTGTTTGTATATAATATCCAATGCATGCGTATTGTCGCTGGGAGTACTCTAAGTTTGGAACTGTCGCGTCTCTGTCTCTTGTTCTGTGACGAAAATTTCATCTTGGCGTATGGAAATATGGCAACCGATATTATAAAGCACCATCTTTTAAATACGTTGTTATAATAATGTTATGGTCTCACGCTGTCATCCTGTTAAAGTTGCAGAACTTCCTAATAATTTATGTTAGCTCCAGACTGAGGCTACACGTAATTTACTACTCCATTTTTCCCGCAGGTGTGATGAAAGATGCAACGGGTGGTTTCGACACAGGCTTGTCTTTGGCTGGAGGTCTGTGTGTTCTTGGTGGTCTCATCATGTTTCTGATGCCATGTCGCCCTTATTGTAAAGGGATGCAACCCCCTAGAGAGGAATGTAAAATGGTCACCCTTTGATTTTAGATATTCTTTGTATTTTTCCTACTGTTTGTTTCAAGGGTATCGACTTTGGGAGCGAGCTGACATGATAAAATACTCAAAGAACCTTGCAAAGTCCATGTCAATTGTGAGCGTTTGTCTCTTATATTGTTATCATTATAAATACTTTCATCGTTTGTTTGAAGACAGCCCAAAATGTCCGTTATAAAGGAAGACTCCGATGCGCATGTCACCTAGAAAGAATATCGGTCTGTAAAGCAGGGGAGATAAGTCTATCTACGGCAACCGAAAGGCAGACGTCTACAACTACAAGGGGGACCAAGGGTTGAATGAATGGATTGGGCGTAGCGTGTGGAAGAACCAACAGCAGCGGAGGTTCATTATAGCAGAGAAGCGGAAGGTCATGTTTGGTCCCATTTGAGAGAATTTACCAGGCCAGGGCCCTTCATGGATTGTAGCGCCACGAAGGATGATACTTTTTTAGTTGGAGTGTGTGCGTGCGTTAGCGTGTATGTGTTTAGGGGCGGGGGTAAAAAGACAAGTGTGCGAGCTCCCTTGAAGGTGGTACAAAAAAATTGGTGAACGCAAAATTGTGCTTTTCGCATACAAGAGGAATAATTCACAGAATAGGGCTCACTTACGCCCGCACAAGCATGTCACATGATATCATTCTCTTGTAGAAAGGTGAAGGACTCTACCTCCACAAGCGACCATCACTCAAATACGCCTTCCTTAATAAGTCTCTCAAATTTAATAGATCTTTAAATTGATCAGCATTTGATTATTTAAATAAATTCTTTATTTTTGATATCTATACTTAACATTGCATTTTGCTTTGTTACTGGTGAATTTGATGTCAAGTTTACCACCATATTAATTATTTATTATTATGCATTTAATAGTCGGTCATGTGTGTAAATTCTGCTTGATTGTGTGTGCGTTGTACTCAAAATTTGGTTTATTTACTGACAGGCGAATGTAATATCTACAATTGCATATCTAGTATCTACGTTTAAACGTGCATCATTTTTAACATAGACCACTAAACTGTGTATTTTAAAGCATTATGAAAAATTATTTGGGGTCCGACTCATCGAGAAAGGACAATAATTAGTCTATTTGAAATAATTTTATATTTTACTAGTGTAATATGCTTAATGTCATTCTATTGTTCTAAAATTAAAATTGTGTGTTTCGAAAAAAAAATGTTAAAGTTTAACAAAATACACTCTAGAGGATCGAGTTACTCCGAAGCGACCGTTTCCTCCCCTTCATTTTACTAGCAACGCCATTGAGCAGTGCCGGTTTAGGGCCAGGAGCGACAGCATGGATTAGCAAAAGGTACCGCGAAGAACGCAGCGGACGCCAGCTCTGAGGAAACCTTCCAGTGGGGGTCGCACTAGGTAGGTCATTGATGATCCCCCGCTAAGCGGCAGTCCTAACCATGGAGACTCAAGTGCTTTACCAGATAAGCAGCGGGTCGTAGTAGGGAATTCCACCCATCCTTGTGAGGTCAATTTTGTGGGATGCATTTTCGACTGTCTGACCTGGATGTCCAGGACAGCTTCCGGTGGGGTTTCTCAGCTGTTACGTCCCCTTGGTGGCCAGATGGCTGGGGGGTCTTCCGGGAAGGCCCATAAACAGCACTAGGCTCAGGGCTACTGATTTTCTTCCACATGCAGGTTCATAAGGATATATACATGTGTTTGTAAATATCCATACATTTTTAAAATAACAAAAAACATTTTGAACACTTCAAATTCAAAGTGCATTCTAATCCCAGGGGTCCTCAAACTTTATTATCATGGGGTACATGCCAAACCTAATTAATTTCACCAAAGTTCTCGAGTCTCTGTAAGATTAATTAAAAAGGGAGAGTAATAAGATGCAGGGAGAAGCTTTCCGTCTGCATATCTGCCCTGTTATTGCAGTGTTTGCGAGTGTATTTTTTATTCTCTTACGCCAGGTGCCTTTATTTAGAGTTTTGTCATTGGACGCTATTAATAGATTAACTGTGCTGTGGGTATTATTATATTTGTGGCCGGATGAAAGTTGAGGGAGCTGATTTAAAATTTATCTCTGCTTTTGTAACTAAACAGTTTGATACATTTATTAGTTTCTGATTCGTTTAATCTTAAATTGGAATAGTTGTTCTTTATTTTTATTTTCTTGTTACTGGTTGCTTTTACTTTTAGTTGAAAATGAATTTTCAATGAGCTATAGAAATCCTAACAGCCTTTATAGAGACAACATTTATAAACAAACTATAGCTCAACAACTTTCTGGTCGATGTCTAATTGGATTACACATGTCCGATGTCAACTTGGGTCGGCTAAGTTTTTCCATTTTGATTAACTTCCTGTTTACAATGTTTGTTGTTTTGTCTTTATCAATTACATTTTTGCTTTTTACTAAAAACATTTTTTTCACATCAGTTTAACTCTTTTTGCCTCTCACCACACACAAACAATGTTGCAGCTTTTTTTGTTTAATACTTCAATGCTTCTGTAAGGTGATTACAGCAAGCAAAAAAATACAAACCATTTGTTTTAAGCTATGAACAATGATGGTATCTTTTCATAAAAATTCTAATTGATCCTCACACACATACACACAAATCGCACACTCCAATTTTTTCACAAGCTCTTTCCTTCCACCATTTAATATTTGTATCTGCTTAAAATTTCTTCTCTGAACTTGGAACCTGTCACACAAAGAATGAACCCCGGAGTGCCTGCATAAACCAGATACCTGAAAAAAACAGGGAATTCCATAGATTTCAAGTATGTATGTGTAGTAACAAAACAAGAATCAAAATGATTACATTTAAAAATCATGATTTTTTTTGGTACTAAAAAAAAAGCTTTAATGTAAGAGTGAGAGACCTCGACAACTCACTTTTTGTGTTTCAATGCCTGAAGAAGACTGGTTTCAGGATCAACCTTGTACAACTTTTCTTCATCCTTGTCTTCAAAATAAATCTGAAATTCAATGTAAAATTACATAATTTCAAACAATTTTTTTTTAAAAAGGGGAAAACAAAGAAGAAAAAATAACACAATTTGAAACAACCAGCAAGACAAAATCTAAATAAATTACAATAGAAAATATACAATTATTAACACTGAATCCACCGTATGGAACTTTTCTAACCTCAATGTCATCAGCTTTGTACTTGTGATCAACATCCCAGGCTGGTGGTTCTGGACCAAACATATGGACAAGATGGTCATAAAAACTGGAAGGACAATACAATCTTTTTATTTGACAAAAGTTAAGTAAATAATTCAATCAAATATATCATGAATTTATAGAGAAACTACCGATACACAGGGAGAAAATAATAATTACAAATTACAAAGAAAACTCCTGACAATGTGATACCTAAAGTTTAAATGAAATATTTGACAGATATTTTTTGACACTTTAGGTGTAACTCTTTATTTAATAAATAATTATTTTAAATAAAAAAAACAACTAATATTGCATCAGACATCATATTTCAAAATTGTTTTTTGAGTTGAAAATTTCTTTCTTTTTGAAACTCAAAACAATATCATGTTATGAATCCAATCAAAATTATGCTTTTTAATGGCCTGAAAAAACAAAGAACAAAACTTTCTTATCTTACCAATGCTGTTCATTAAAGTCACTAATGAAATCTGTCTCTGCATATTCAGGGTAGAAAAATATAACAGGCCAATGGAGTATTCCTTGCTCATCTATATGAACTTTAGCCCCTGTTGGGTTGTGTGACTCAAGGGCAGTTAACAACAAGGGATCAAACTTGGCATCTTTGGAGACTTTCATGCTTGCCACTTTAATTCCCCTACCCTGATAATACATACATCAAACAATGGATACCTAATAGATTTCATTTTTCCAGTCAAGTCAGAGTGAACCATTTATCAATAAATTACTGAAGTTGATGCATTAAACTCCATTTATCATGCCTCTAAATTTTAAGACTTACCCAAAAATGAATGAAAAGTGTATTTAATTAAGTAATATTTGAAATATATGCCGGGCCGGTCTGTATCTATTGTAACCTATGCGGCCGCAGTGGGCCCCGTGCTTATTATCCTTATTAATTCCTTATCACTACCCAAACTAGGCCCTGCGCAATCTGTTTCGCATACTAACCCGCCACACAATCACTAAGACCGGCCCTGAATATATGTCCTTACTATTATAGTTTCAAGCAGTTTCTTGTCCTCTTCTTGCTCTTTGCGTTCTAAGGCTGCTTGCTTTCTCTCATCTCGCTCCTTGGCTCTCTGACATAAAAGATGAAGTTTAGATAAATCAGTGAGGTAGTGGTTCATTTCCTAAACATTATTTGTGTATTCAGGAAATTTCTACAATTTACCACTCTGATCATCTAACAACAACTTGTAATAAAATAGTAATTCAGTTTAATGCATGTAAATTTTAACGTCAACTAAGAATTTTCTACAACCGATTCTGTTAGTTGGATATATTTGAAGACCACAAGGGAAGAAACGGCTATGTGACATTTTTAAGTATCTGATAGAGGACCGAAAATACAATGCTCTGAATGAGGTTTTATGATAAAATTATGTCTCTGAACTTATTAGAAATTCAAATCTATTTAGTTAATTTATAAGAAATCTGTACAATTTTGAACTTTAAAACTTGAATATCTCAAAACTACAAAAATGTGACATAGCCGTTTCTTCCCTTGAGCTCTTCATTTGTTTTCTTGAAATATCGAAAGTAAAAACTAATACATCTATACATCTATGAAAATCGTGAAGCTATTGAGAATGAAAAGGAACCAACCAGTTTCAGTAACATAATTTAGACATGTCCTTTTTCTAATGAAAAGAGAAAACAACAACCAACTACATTTTGTTATTGCAGTGAAAACAACAACCAACTACATTTTGTTATTGCAGTGAAAACAACAACCAACTACATTTTGTTATTGCAGTGAAAACAACAACCAACTACATTTTGTTATTGCAGTGAAAACAACAACCAACTACATTTTGTTATTGCAGTGAAAACAACAACCAACTACATTTTGTTATTGCAGTGAAAACAACAACCAACTACATTTTGTTATTGCAGTGAAAACAACAACCAACTACATTTTGTTATTGCAGTGAAAACAACAACCAACTACATTTTGTTATTGCAGTGAAAACAACAACCAACTACATTTTGTTATTGCAGTGAAAACACTTCATTCTTGACATACTTTGATGAAGAACACTTCCTAAGACATAAAGTAACACACATAGACAACAACGCCATTGACATGGAGAACAGGCACAGTACAACAAATATTTGATGAAGAACACTTCCTAAGACGTAAAGTAACACACATAGACAACAACGCCATTGACATGGAGAACAGGCACAGTACAACAAATATTTGATGAAGAACACTTCCTAAGACATAAAGTAACACACATAGACAACAACGCCATTGACATGGAGAACAGGCACAGTACAACAAATATTTGATGAAGAACACTTCCTAAGACATAAAGTAACACACATAGACAACAACGCCATTGACATGGAGAACAGGCACATTACAACAAATATTTGATGAAGAACACTTCCTAGGACGTAAAGTAACACACATAGACAACAATGCCATTGACATGGAGAACAGGCACATTACAACAAATAAGCAACAAAAAAATCTAAAGATGACTGTCCCTGAGCCTTATTTCTTCAATACAAGTTCCAGGATAGAAAGAAACCAATTCACCTCAAAAACTTTCCTGTAAAACTGAAGGATGGCATCCATGACCACTTTTGAAACCTCACTAAACCAATGTTGCCATCCTAAGCCTTAAACTTGACCCAACCCTTCCCTTTCTTATCTTATCTTAGCCAAACTATCTGCTAATCCTTTGTTAGTAACTCTCCTTGGCTCTAGGATTGATGGGTCTTACTTCTCTGCAAACATAATTTTTTTCCAATTTCAAGAGGTCCCTCATCCGATATCTCTTCTCCATGCAATGTCAGCAGCTCTGTAACACTGTAAGTTTCCACCTCTTAATCCAGCAACTTACTCAGGGTCAACAACATTGCTAGTGACAAGCCTCAACTGAAAAACTCTTCAATTTGCCTACTTGTCGCAACACAAAGTTTGTTTAAATGCTGGAAACATCGTATCTTTGATAAATTTATGGTAGATGGTGATGTAACAACAAGATGCCTTAAGTTGTGTCTGTCTTAACTCAAGGAGTCCCCGTAAATGAATATGTTTTTCTATAACAAAACTGAATGCATGACTAAACCTGGCCCTTGTCTGCCTTCACTCTTAATGCTAAAATTTCAGAATGCTCTGGATCTATCTGGTGAGAAAAGAAAAATAAAATAAATAACTATAATAGCAAGCCAAACAGAAAAGAATCAATAAAAAAAACTTTGCATATAATTTAATTTAGTCAACTTAATTGAATACAATATCATCACATTGTGAAACACTAAAAGAGAAACAAATTTTAACAAATATTGCAATAAATATAAAGAGCAATAATGAAACCTAAACTTTTGAAAATGCATTCAATAAATAATAATAATAAATTTTCAATTTATAAATGTTATTTTTTGTGGCATAGGAACATGAAAGTTTATTGGCTCCAATGAAAATATATTTAGCTGAAATACCGTGTACATAATGGGCAGTATTGTAACTAAAAAGATTTTTTATTTCTGTGAGGAAAAAAAACCATTAATAGCCAAACTTGCCATGAGACCAGCATCGCACCATCTAATAGAATCATCAAATTTCCCCATTTTGAAACAACAGTGAGCTCCTAATACAAATAATAGAAATAAAGCAATTATAATTTGTATTATATCATAAGATTTACTGCGACAATAAGTGTTTTTAAAAAAAGTAAATAAACGCGATGAAGTCCAATCATGCATTGTTGCAGAAATAGTTAATGACTGTTCTACAGGAGCCACTTAAGTGAGCTAAAAATGGCAGGAAATAGTTTGAAAACACAGTGCTAAATAAAAAATAAATAAAATATAAAAAAATTATTCAAAAAAACTTTATCACTTTCAACTAAATAGTAATTAATGCAGCGGTTCTCAACCTGTGGGTCGCGAACCCCGCGGGGGTCGAATGACGATTTGGCAGGGGTCGCCAAGGACCATTGGAGAAATATGTTTTTTGTGTGTTTAAATGTGTAACAATGTGTAAACCTTGCCATGTATATATTTTGTCTATTACTCTATACTAGTCTATATACTAGTCTATAGTCTATTCAGTAACTTTTGTAAGTTTAGTTGTTGTAACTTAATTATTTTTAGCTTTTTATAATGTTTATTTCAACACTATTTTATGAACCCCTCAACAACCGGTAATTATATCAACAGAGAGTAGGGCGCTTCAGGATGCTCAGAGGTTTGAGCTCAGCAGGGTGGCTAAGTGACGTAGAAGCTGAACTGCTGCTGCTGCTTCCACACAGTGTAGTGTAGGGCTGTATGTCAATATTTCATTGTGCGTGGTATTGAAAGCTATCGTTATAAATTTTTCATTTTAAATTTTAAATTTTTAAACCAACCGATGGAAATGGAACATGCAGAGAAGAACATTATGATTAAGAAAAGAAAATATAGTGACGATTTCTTACAATATGGTTTTACTTCAATAGTTACAGCAGGAATTGAGAAACCGCAATGCGTTATTTGTAATGAAGTTCTTTCAGCCGAATCTATGAAGCCAAACAAACTGAAACGTCATTTTTATAGCAAACATCCAAGTTTTGCGGGGAAGGATACCGAGTATTTTAGAAGTAAAGCTGATGGCGTTAGGAAAGCCAGACTTGACACTGGCGGCAAGTACCACCAACAAAGCGTAGCAGCCGTTGAAGCTTCATATTTGGTGGCGCTCAGAATCGCAAGAGCTATGAAACCTGACACCATTGCCGAAGATTTATTGTTGCCAGTGGCCAAATATATTGTTCGAGTTATGATCGGACCCGACTTTGTTAAGAGATTGAGTGCAATTTCCTTATCTAATGACAATGTCCGGAGAAGAATAGATGATATGTCTGCTGATATTATTGATCAGGTAATCCAGGAAATAAAATCTGTTCCATTCCAAATATTTAGCATCCAGCTTGACGAATCCACGGACGTTGCAAATTGTTCACAACGACTGGTTTACGCGAGATATATAAATGAAGGCGACTTTAAAGATGAGTTTCTTTTTTGAAAACTTCTTGAAACGACAACAACTGCACAGGATGTATTTGATACAGTTGGTTCATTTCTGAAAGATCAAAAGATCTCTTGGGAAAAGGTTTGTGGTGTTTGCACTGATGGTGCTCCAGCTATGCTAGGATGTCGGTCTGGATTTCAACGTTTGGTACTAAATGAATCACCAAAAGTCATTGGAACTCACTGTATGATTCATCGACAAGTGCTAGCAACGAAGACGTTGCCACAAGAGTTTCAGGAAGTAATGAAAAGCGTCGTAAGTTCCGTCAATTTCGTAAATTCGAGTGCGCTGAAAAGTGGTCTGTTTTCGAAACTTTGTAATGAGATGGATTCGTCCAATGATGTTCTGCTATTTCACACTGAAGTGAGATGGTTGTCGAGAGGGAAAGTTTTGAAACGTGTTTTTGATCTTCGTGACAAACTAAAAATGTTCTTTAATCAGAAGTCTTTAATCAAGTGTTTGCAGTCATATCCTGTTCTGTCCGAAACTGTGTTGCACCTTCTTCTTCCTTTTCCAACAACTTATCTTTGCGAAACAGGGTTTTTCAGCTTGCTGGTTATCAAGTCTAAAAACAAAAGTAGACTTGTTGTGGAAGATGATCTTCATTGTGCTCTCGCAAAGACTGTCCCGAGAATTTCTGATCTTGTGAGAAAGAAGCAATCTCAACCTTCGCATTTATTGACTTTGGCTTTCTTACGTATTTGTAATTAGAAATAAATACGAATACCTTGTATGTAATGTATGACATGTATGTAATTGTAATCATTGGTACATATTGTGTTTTTTAATACTAACTACGTTACTATGAGAACGGTGTCTGTGTTTTATTTACGTAAAATTTGTAAACATGAGAATACAATGTCATTCTGCATATGAGATATAATTAAATATATTATAACAGTAGCAAAATTACAGCTATGAGGTAGACACCAAAAATATTTGATGGCGGGGGTCGCCACAGCACGGGTAATTTATTAAAAGGGTCGCGACACAAGAAAGGTTGAGAACCGCTGAATTAATGTAATATGTACTTGCTTTAACACAAATGAAGACCTCAAGTGAAGAAACGCTATGTGACATTTTTGTAGTTGTGAAATATGCAAGTTTTAAAGTTAAAAACTATACAGATTTATCATTAATTTACTTAATACATTTGAATATTTCATAGGATCAGATACCTTTTTTTTCATAAAACCTTATTCAGAACATTTTTTTTTGGAACCTCGATCAGATAGAGGGCATAGCTAAAAAAAATTCAAAAATGTCACTTAGTCGTTTCTTCCCTTGAGGTCTTCCAATGTCACTAGCAATGACAATTTTGTTAAAGTAACATTTTACTGAACTATAAACACCAAGAATTATTGATATTTGAAGTTAAATAATTCTTAGTTAAGAGTGGAGCTAAGCTACTTAAATTTGAAATTTAAATTTTAACGTTGCTTAAATATATATTTCAACTGTTAGCTTTCTGATTAGAGAGAAAAAACAGATTAAATGTACGAATCATAATTTTAGATTAAATCGCTTAATTCGAAACATGTCAATTTATTAGGGAAATAATTCACTAAAAGCTGGTGTGACATGGGAAGAAATGCACATCTAAGTTGATTTTCATCACAGCTTAAATCAGAATAGAAACTAATCTTTATATTTTATTGTTATTCAGTTTTCCTCATACTATTTAAATTTGAAAAGAAAACTGTGATTGATTCCTCTAGTTAAAGTAAGCCATTATATTTCTATAATATGTGTCAAATGTTATTCATTTAATTAGAGCTTTCCCTTATTTTAAATATTTAAATATGGTAAATTTTTTAAAAAGGTCTCAATTTCAGAAACAAAATCTGCTATGACACATCACACATTTCATTTTACTGTTCATGTTATTGTTAAAAAGCTAGGAGAGCATGTGAAAAATCAGAATGAAATGTGAAAAATAGATAATACTGGGATCTTTGAAGTTTCATAACATTTACCAGAATGATTTTCATAATATCATTTTTGAAATTAATGGTTTGAAAAATAATAGTCTGGGTATAGAATTTAAAGACTGGTATCTGTTATGAAGTCAAGGTCTAATACAATCAGCTTACCTCGAACAATTGCCTTAAAATGATCAGGCTGAAATTTTCTGGCAAATATGCAGTCATTGAAGGAAGACCTATAATTCCCTATGCATTAAAGAAAGAATATATTAAAGCAGTAGCCACATCGTGAGCAATTTAAATATTTCACATATACCCACCCCAAGATTGTATGTTTAGTTTTAAAACTATAAATAGGTTGTCTAATACATCGTTAATTTATCCAGGCCATATATTTACCAAGATAAAACTGTGCAGCTGCTCTGTTGGCATATAACACAGCATTCAATGCAGCATCAGGACACCGACTTTTTATACCTTCAGTGTAGTTATCAATCGCAATTTTGTATTTCTTAAGTTTAAACTGCTCATTGCCATCTTCCCTGTAACTGTCAGCTCGAGCTGAAATTCATGCAAGAAATTTTTACAAATTATACCAAAAAGAATTAGGTAATGATATTTTGAGGCTAAATACTAATGATAGCTTCTAGTTTATTAAAAAAAAACAACACATAAATTAGTATATAGTAGCAAAAATGTTTAAAACTAAACCTTGTTGAAAATACATATATCTATTACCTGTTGGATTTTCACATTCATATTTAAGTTGCATCAATCCTTCAATTTCAGGAGGCAAGGGTTTACTCCAGTCAATATCTGTCATAAAAGCTGGATGACTTTTAAGTTCCTTGAGGAAGAAATAATTTTTTTTCCCTTCTGAACAACGACATTAAGTATTGAAATTCAGCCCAAACAAAAGTAATTCTTGAACAGGTTACCCTTTCAATTCAATAATAATAACAATATTATGACTATAACTGAAATGAATATTTCAAAAAAAAATTCTCAAAAAGTTTCAAGAAATGTCAAAATAAACAGACATTTACAATTCCCTCAATACATAACATATTTTACATATTTGTGTCATCTTAGCTCTACATATTTAGTTTATTTAAAATTTTAAAAAAAATTATTAAATAAAATAAATCTTTTTTTTTCTTATAAAAATTAAACAATTTAGCTATAAAATAGACATTTCTGTACCAGATAAATAATGTTTTGGATATTAAATTTTAAATTTAAAATTAAATTAATATTTCCATTTTTATATTTACGTTCTTTCCAAATGACATAAAAAGACACAATAATTATAATCATACAAATAAAATATTATCACCTCTACAATTTCATCCATTGTTCGATTATCTTCTGGTTCAGAAGCCTTTTTATTCCTAGCTGCAATTGACCTTTCCGCAACAAAATCTTCAAGGTCAGCAGCCAACCTTTCTATGAGTTGTCTCCTCTCCTCATCTGACATCTTTGGCTTTGGGTTTGACATTTTTATGGAAATAGATGTCAAGTACCTAACTACTTTTTAAAAATCAATGCCTCAATCCTTTATACACAGTAGGTGAAGATACCTAAAATGAATACAAATAAACACAGCAGAATTTTACTAAATTGTTTCAACAAAAATGTTTACATTAGTTTAGTTAGTCAGCAACTAATATGCCATAATCAGTTTCCTCTGCAAAGTGCCTAGGGATTCTCATCCAATGATTGGTTAGCTGGTATGCACTTAGTTTAACAAGGTATGAAAACAACTAAGTAACAACTTAACATTCTTAAGTCAAAATCTAAGGAATGGCAACTCTGTGAAATAAAATGCCTTTAAAGCCTTTGTCCTGTATTTCTAGACTATGGTTCTTCAGTCTGGAACATAGAAGAACATTACCATTTTTTAGGCAATCTAGCGATTGGGCAGAAGCCAAATGTTGGCAGTATGCAGAAAACTCTGAGCAGGTCAACACTGGTATAACAAAGTTGATTATTTCAGGCACTATGTGTTTTTTTTAAGCGGATACACCGCTCCAGAATTAATGAGAAATCTGCTCAACCCTCCCCCTTTGACAGGGACAAGAGCATGATGGATACTGCCCGCTGTCAAAAACACATGGACAAAGAGTAGGCACTGATAGGCAGACCTACAAAATAGAACATCTTTCTGAGTGCTAATTTTCATACAGTGATAAAAACAGAATTCGTATTTTCAAAAATTTCAATCAATATTTTTAAAAAATCCTTTATATTAGCTTTACCGTCTTGTCTCTCTGTCTTGAGCTCGCGTCGGTCAGTCGGGCGGAAAAACAAAAGTAAAAAATGACCCACTTCCCGTGATGCTACCGAGCTGAAATTTTGCACATAGTCTCGTGTCACCTCACAAAGCATTGTATAAAAATTTCAGATCCATCGAATGTACCGTAATTAAATTAATGCATTTTTAGTTTATCTCTATGTAACTCTATATAGCCGTCTACTATAGTTTACATTCACGTGTCACTGGAGTTCCCTCCAGCCATCGATGACCACATCCCGTGTTTTACATCAAAGGGAGTTCAGTCAGTTTCAGTCTTTAAATGTTTGTCGCGCGGTGCATATTATATTGCACATAATCAATCATTTTAGTTATGTCTCATATATAAGGGATTTATAGTCAAAAACTTTGTTTTTATGGGTTGTTTAATTATCAGTCGCTGTGTGCCCAGGCTAAAGCATCATGCCCATCGTTTTATAGTTTTGCTGGGTACACCACTGCAAAGTACTGATTGTTTGTCTATAATTATTACTATATAAATATACTAACAAATAATCTCATACAACCCTCAAATAGTCACAGGGATAAACACACTTTTCTTATTCTGTATGCAAGAACAAACAAATACTAATTCTCGTTCTACTTCGGACGTAGAATGGGTTGCCTGATCAAACCAGGAAAACCAACACTCTATCAACATTTATTATTATTATTATTTGTTCACTTATATAGCGCAGTGCCCCAGCCTACAGCTGGGCTTACAGCGCTTTACAAACATGTTCAACAACTACATAAACACATAGCACTCTAAATCTTCCTAAGCATAGTTACACACACAAAATTTCATATAAATGTTCAGAAATGGACGCATCACCGTCATAGACTGTTAATTTGATGGAGCAATCCTTAGCGAAACAGGAATCCATGATGAAGATACCGATCCAGAAATAATAACAAGACAAATAGACACGATTAAATCAAGAGTTCAAGGCTATGCATGCCTGTTAGGCGTAGTCTCTTTCTCAAGATTCCACCAAGAAGTTTAATCGCGATGGTCGTCCCGTGGTTTGTTGTGGTCTATATCACTTCCATCAGGTTGAACTGAGTCAACTTGTAGCGAGAGTTCAGTCTTTTTTCCACTCTTGTAATAAGTTACACACGCCAAGACTACGCTCAAGTCAACGAAAGAACGCGCTCTACTTGAGATGACATTGTTCGATTGTAACTTCCGGATTAATAGTAATAGTATTAAACAGTCACAAGATGACAAGTTTAAGTAAAATACAACACCAGGCGGGCATAGAGAGAATTCAATTCGATGATCCATTCCTTGATATCTGTAATTTCTTCATTTTACATTTGTGCGTTGTAATTTTCTCCAGCCCTTGTTTATTCTTGAATTTCTAGATAGCAGAGAAATTTAGGTTCCGCCATTTCGATCAACGATGTAATAAAAATACCAAAGACTAGACATAAACTATGGATAAGCGTAGGACGCAATAATCTTCTGTATAGAAGGAGCATCTATAATAGATAAGATAGACAAGAATAGGGAGCATCCATAGATGTTGTCACATATATGGGATATCTACTCAAACTTAAATAATTCATTGGTCAGACCAATACTAGCCTAGAATATGCATTTCCCATTTGGGACGCATCTACCAAAGAAAACATAAATTAAAAAAGAAAAGAAAAAAAGAGCAGCAAGATTTATATTTAATTACTGCGATATTCAAATTTGACAAAACACCATTAGTTAAATCACTAAACCTAAAAACTCAAGAGTGTCTAAAGGCTAGAGTTAGAGGATAGAAGAAATAAGAGTAAAGTAAAGACAAAGTTAAGTCTAAGTAGTATAAAATAAAAAATAAGGCAATTTTCAATTATATAATGCTAACATTGAAATACAATACAATACCATTAATATAGAATACAACATCAAAACTCAGATAGACATACAACTCAAAGTATAGTATAGACCAGGGGTCGGCCAACTTTTTTGTCCATTACCCTAAAATATAAAAATTGATGTTGACGTTACCCCCGAAGGCGTAAGTCCTGCCCACACGACTCGGAGGTTTTGGAGAGCATTGTAGCCCCCCCCCCATAATGAATGCATCTAATAAATTTTAGAAGTCTGACAAGTGTCTAAAAATGAAATTGAAAAGGATTATGCATAGATATTTTAACTCAAAACCACATGAGGAATCATATTTCAGAGGGAATTAATTTGATACAATTATTATAAAGTTTACAACCATTATTAGGCCTAACGGCACTGGCCATTCTATTATCATGATAAATCGGACATTATTCGATTAAGTTGGATAAACTCAAAGTTACTTAAACAATTACATCGAAATTGGGCCTTAAATGCCAGGGAAAATTGTATACCGTCTTTAGGGTCAATAGATTTTGCAGCTTTTATTTTATGCTCCCTAGATTAGAAGATCCTTGTTGACAAAGGTACGTTGTTGCAAAAAAACAACGTTTTGACAGCCTCCTCAAGTGCAATGTTGAAAGACTTTGCAGCATTTGACATTCAAAAATGTGTCAGATCTGCTTTGTTTACAAATTTAATACGTGCACCATTATTTGATTGAAGTTCAAGAAGTGTCTCTGCCAACCATTGAGGCTCATTTGGTACACTCGCAATGTCACATCTTATCTTATCTTATCTATACAGACGCTCCTTCTATGCAGAAGATAGTTGCGTCCACAGACCATGACAGATGATCTGTTGGCAAGTGATGCAGCAATCACAGGCCACGGCTTTGTGGGTTCCACGCATTACCCAGCCGCATAACTACATGTAGTGTTAGGTACCCATTCGGAGCGGGGTGACTCAGGGACGCCCTAGGCCCCGGGAACAAACCCTTGCCTTCACACGGATTTGAACCCGTGACCATCGGTACGACAGTCCAGTGCGCTGCCACTCGACCACCGCGTCCCCACATCGAAAGGGATCTAATATCCAACTGACCTTATGCGAATAAAAAACTGGAAAGTAAACAGTGACCCGGTCTTTGAGCTTGGTAATGTCTGATGACTTTATCCTTGATGTGGTCAAATTTATTTTTCCACAATCTTCCAAGTACAAGGCCAACTTTGAAAATACCACTAACTTGTTTCAGTGTTTTTTGTTAGTTTTTTCCACAAATGAAAGCTGTCATCCAAATACTGCAATCTTTTCTCTAGCTGAGATTATACTGATTTTTTTGCCCTGCTATTTTTTGTACAACACATTCACATGGTCAAAAATATCAGCTAAGTATACGAGATATCCACCCCAATAACAGTTTGTAAACTCCTCTGCTAGAGCATGCTTCTGACCACCCTCATAAATGTTTGAAGTTCAGCTTTCAGAGTCCAAACTCTGTTCAGAACATTGCAGCATGAAAACCACCACACCTCAGTGGGTCTGTATATTCAGCCTCACCATCTTATCATAAATCACAAACAGTCGCGTTTGCAGTGCATATCATTATCATTATCAATAGCCTATCCTTTAATTAATTAATCTTTAACTTTAATTTTAATGAAATTTACTCACATCTCAGGACAATCTGGATATCATCATGCATGACGACATCTAGTTCAGGTTGTTTATGTTTCACAAGCAGAGCTTGACAATGGATAATACTGTGGACCAGTGTGGTTTACTTCAATTTTGGGATTCCTCTCTCACTTACACGACCAAACATAGTCATAGCTGGAGGTCCATAAATGTGCAAGACACTCACTGAACTGCAATACAGACTTCCCATTTAATTAACCTTATCAAAGTATTCATTAACTTAAATGAATATATAAACTCCTTGACACTGAATTTCCCATATCATCATATAGGTTATTAACTCACCCTAAAATGACCCGAAGAGAACTCGCAAACACATGTGTTTAAAATGAAGCATTGAGGTAAAAGTAAATGTATTATTTACCAATTTGTTAAGTGTAAGAACGAAAGCGGAAATAAGCTATTCAAACAATTTTTTTATTTAAAAAAACTTTATTAAAATCGAGGCAAGTAAAATTCTTTGTAACTTTTAAAACAATAAAAATTAAGAAACTTCTAAAAGACTAATATAATTAATGATTTCGTTTGACTCTTTGTTAAACAAGAACATTTCATATTTGCACAAACATTCGATAAATAGTTATTCAAAATAGTATAGATTTGGATTTAAGATGGCGGCACCCTCAGTGTTTTTGGTAATGGTGAGCGGTCAAATTGAATCAGCAGAGGTATACGTCTCCAGTTATAAAATTATTGATTTAAAAATAATGTTTTATTAACAATAATTTATATTATTTTCATATACTTATATTTTATTTTGCTCTAAATATATCATAAAGGCGTGTTTTATAACCGTTGTCAAGTGTAAACATGTCCACATTCATTTTACTCTTGAGTCTTAGACTTAGACTTAGACGTCTTAACTAGACTCTTACTCCTACATATCAATATAAAATATACGTTATTTCAAGTAATCATCATTTTATTCACATATCACTCAGTATGATACTTAGTACTTAGTGTAGTCAAATTGTACATACATACATAGACTCAAAAAGTTATTTTAACAGTGAACAGTCAACAGAGATAATTTTGAAAATTTACTGATGAGATCATGAATCATAGTCATTATTTTCATAGTTTGACAAAAGTTAAGGACCATTCAAGCCATTGTCCATCATAATCATATTATTAATACTACATTTATTGAAATGATACTGCAAGTCTCCAGTCCTCCAACACTTTCTGAGGCGTAGACACAGGTCAGGCAACAAACATTAAATTTGGAATGTTTGTCAATCAATTGCCATCTCCTAATCTAACAACGAGATGTTCAAATTTATATTTAAAAAAAAATATTTTTTGATCAGAATCAGAGTCTTATTTTTTAATATATTCTGTTTCCTTGTTTGTTTTTGTTTTTCATTCTTTTTATTTTACATAAATATTTTAAATTATTTTATGATATATGTTTTAAGAATTTAAATATTACTTATGTAAATACCTATTTTATGTTATTGTACTGATGAACCATTAGCCGAAATGTCTATTGTCGTTTTAGTTTAAAATAAAGCTTAAATTTATTGTTTTCATTGCACAATTTGTTTGTGTATTTTGTATCTTATTTTTTAAGGAAGGGTACTCTGCCATTAATTTTATGCAATAGGTGTATACTTTTTATAACTTTTATATATTATATTATACGAGATACGACCCACGGCTAGCATACGCCGGAGACATGCTCATCATAGATAGTGCAAAGAAAAGGGGGGGGGGTGAGAGAAAGGACACAAACAGCAACACGAAGTAATGGAAAAAAAAGAAGAAACTAACATTTTTAAAATTAAAAAAATAAATTTTCATGCTGGGGGTTCAACTCAGGACTTTCCGCATGCAAGGCAGACATGATAACCACTACACTACGAATCATATGTTATTCTGTGAAGGAACAACACAAGTGAACGCAAGAAGCATCGTTGCCACTTTTTTTTTCTTTCATTCTTTTCATCCCACTTCGCTTGCCAACTGTGATTGTCGACCCCATCGAGGGTCATTCGTCATGCTTACTTGCACATACTCGTTTAGGTGAATTATATATATAGATAGTATATTTAAACATCTTTAATCTTTAAAATACAAGTGTTATTGATGTATGCATTTTAAGTTACAACCGTAATATAATTTATTTGTACAAATGTAGGGATTTTTATATTTCAGTTCCCAGAATTTGATGATATTTACTGCAAATACTGCTTTTCATATGGGTTAGATTGGGCTATTACATCAGTAAGTAAATCATAAGATGTTTTTAAAAAAATCATTATGAATAAACATTCTTACTATGGATTTATTGAAGACACAATTATCATTGGAAAATCCATACTGAGGATCAATTGACACAGTCATTTCATGCAGGTGTTCTCATTTAACAGGCTTCTCATGTAGAACTTGTTTTTTAAAATTATAAATTTTAAAAAAAACAACTTTCATTTCTTTAAAAAGAGCTTTAGATTTTTCTTTTAATCTATTTTAATTTTATGAATTCAAAGAAATTATACATTTCAAAAGTAATTTGTTTTAAAAAAGTTAACATTCAAAGTCCTATATTCTTTATTGTTATGGTTTGCTTATTTTACTGGATCACCTTATAAGTGGCTTATAAGCTTGTTAGGATTTTGCCATCCAAAACTGATAATACCTACGTTTATCTATCTTCATTTGTTATAAAGGGCCTAGAAGAGAGTATCACACAGATTACTAAGAAGAGTAGAGACCAATATCAGAGATTTGTCTGGAATTTTCCCATTGATGCTACATTTAAGAGCACTAGCCCTGCTGGATGTGAGTTATAGATACATAAATGATGTCAGAGTTTCTACCTACCCCAACCCCTCTTTTTTTCCCTTTCAATTGTCACTGTTTTGTCAAAGACTAAAGACTTAACTCAAAATAAGCATAAAAGTTTGTGCCAGATATGTGACATCATCTGTAAATTCTCACTAACATTTGACTCCTTCCACATATCATATTTTACAATTTTGTTTAACCTAAATGATACCCTTATCTCATCATATAGTTTTTCTTGCTTTAAATGGAATAAAAAGTCCACCGCAAAGTATGCCTTATAACAAATATCCTGACAAAGGTCACATTTCTCCACTTCAAAGAATATACACACATAAATGCTGGATTCCTCAAATATGTTAAATTTAAAATCATGTAGTCTTTCTAATAATATATTTTACTTACTCTATGACTTAAGTCCTTTACCCCCACCTTAACTTTTTATTTTTTTATTTTGTGAGGAATAAAACTTTAAATGTTAACTGAAACCACTGAAGCTGTTTAAATGATGTCTCATATCCAAAGGCCACTGTTTGTAATTTGACTTATAAGTTTTGAATATGAATGATCAATGAGCTTCATTTTTTATCCTAAGGGCCCCAACTTGTTGTCTATGCATACGGTCTTGATGTCTTTGGTACAGATGTTGTACGTGGTTATGGTGTCTGTCATGTTCCAATCACACCAGGAAGGTAGGTAATTCCATAAAGTTGTCATGACTACTACAGTGCATTTGGACATAATGAACACTTGTTATGGTAAAATACACAAACAAATTGTGCAATGAAAACAATAAATTTGAGCTTTATTTTTAGACTGATACGACAGTAAACGTTTCGGCTAATGCCTTCATCAGTACAACATAAAATACATTCTTACAATACTTACATAAGTAATAATAATATTCTTAAAACATATTGTATTTTAAAATATTTATGTTAAATAAAAAGAAAGGAAAAACAAAAACAAACATGGACACAGGATATAGCAAAAAGGGGGAAGTATCCAAAGTTACAGTAAAAACCACAACGGGAACAAGATTATGCAGTTAAGTAAAATTATGAATTTAACTTGTTATGGTGATGAGTTAATTGTTAAGCGTCTACTGTTGAGCTGGTTACTTGATGCTCAAACTTTTATTATTATTTATTATTATTTGTTGTATTTTTTCCCCTCTTGCTCCAACTTCAGCCAACTCATGATCAAGAAGCTCACCCATCCTTACCTCTTACTCTTATATTTCTTAAATGTTTTTAAAAAAAAATTATTATGTTTTGTAAAGAGTCATATTTCTTAACAGTGCCATAGTTAAGTACTGTGAGCATCTAGGGAGTTAACTGACGATTGTTGCACCTGTTTATTATAACTCAACCAACATTAATGAAAAATAATCACATTTGTAGAAGATTTTTTATTTCTTATTGGATATTTAAAAGATATATATAAAAACTGAAGGAAATGGAATGACTTTTGTTTCATCTCGTGAGCACTAGAATAGTTATAAAAACCTTTATACATAAAACCCACTTACTTCTGATCACGAGATCTCAAGAACAAGCCCCATGAAGCTTTTCACCATAATACTGTAAGAAAGCACAATGTTTCTATGATTTTATTTACTTTCAGGCACCGTCTAAAAATCCCCATGTTTGTGCCAGAATCGTCTTCCTTGTTCCAGAAAATGACAGCCTGGTTTTTGGGAAGGCGGCCAGAATATGTCAATCCTAGAGTTGTGGCCCAAGGGGAGGGAAGAGAAGGTAAAATATTCCAAAGTTAACAATTTTATTCATTAGTAATGATTGTCAAAGACAATTCAATTTTTTATTTTTGTTAGACAATATTACCATCAGAAGGGACTAAATTTAATAGGTACATATTTCTCATTTCATTAGCATTGTACAAATTTGCCTTCACTGTGTCTTCCATCTACAAGATTATTTCAATCTCCAATGTTTTTGTTTCTGTTTTTTTTTCTGGTTCATTTCTCTAACAGTTATTTCGGTATTTCAGTCACCAGAGTTCGCAGCCAGGGTTTTGTCACCGTCTCATTTAATGTGATCATGAAAGATATGAAAAAGTTGGGCTATGATGTCCAGCCATCAGATGTCCAAAATCCAACCATCCCCGACAATGTCAACACAACTGTAGCAACAAGTTAACATTCCGGCAATGAAAAGTTTATGTAAATTTTATCTTCAACAATCTCCTTATTGAATACTTTCCCTGTTAGCAGTTTTCATGTTATTCAGTTACTTGAACATCTTTTGGGGAATTTTTGTAAATAAGTAATAAATTTATTGTTTTTAAGGATTTCTTAGCTACATACTTATTAAGAAAATAAAAATAACTCTATAATAATCCTATAAATAATTTTTATATTTAAAGTAAAATATTTTTTAACTACTCCGTCCATTCAATTTTGCATTTTTTTAATGTTGCACTTTTTTTTGTTTTAAAGACATACTAGGTATAGCTATAGCTAACACCCAAGCTCACAATGTGTGTATTTCCCACTTAAAAAATTTATTTGAACAAAACATGCATTCCAGTGACGCTTGTTTTTTTCTAAAGAATCCCCTTTTTGTGTGCTTATTTCACAGCCCCTACCTCCTCTCTTGCCTTTCTCCCAACATATAGTATATTAATACTATTTAAATAGTTAAACCACTACCCTTTACATCAAGGTTTATATATCAATCTTTAAAGTATTTAAATCAAATGAACATTTTAGAAGTTCTGCCTGGAATTTATACGAGGTGTTTTAATATATACAATATCTTGAACGATCTTTGAAAATTTCGTATTTTGATATTTTTGTCATCTCATAAACAGATTTGATAACAATGCAACACTGGTGAATGTATGAATATTTTTTCAGGCTGTTGTCAGATCAGTAAGACTGGCTTTGAATGTTGTATGTATGTTTCAAAGGTTGTTCTTTTTTTTTGGTCTCTAACAAATGAACATTGATGCAGCATAAAATTGTATTATTACTTTTTTTTTCATATTGTGGGATACAAGTGACTGAACAGATACTACATTTAGCTTTTTTGTATCTGCCAGTTGACTTAGATTTATAAAAAAATCCCTGCATTGCTGTAAGTTTGTTTGTTTAGATACAATTACATATTATTTCATCCAGTTGTATATGCAACACAAGTGCTTGGTTATATTTTAATTGAAAGAGATACGATCTAACCACCCAATTCATCACGACAATCTTAATTAATCATATTCAGAGGTCACATAATTAATTGTTGCTGGTTTATAAAAGGTTTGCAATTACCATATCCATTTCATTCACTTTTGTTTCAGCATGATGTAAAGGAATCAGTAGATAATAATGAGATGAAACTTCAATGTAAATAAAGGAATATTTATTATTACACATTATGTGTCCAAAATGTGTTGTTTTTAATGTTTAAAAAAAAAGAAGATGGAAGTCAAATAGATTTGCCTTTCAAAATAAATAAATAATGAATATCACATAAAAGTTAGCATGTCATGTTAACTTTTTTTAGCACCTGTATATCAGACAGTTTTACTGTGATTCAAATTACTTGAAGTACATGAGCCTCTTCTATTACAATACTTTTTCAACAGTCAAACTTATCTGATCATATATTTTGTTGGGTAATCATTGTTTTGAAAATTAGGGATCCGTGCAGTTTTTTAATCCCAACTAGAATTAGCCCCATCCCAGCTGAAAGTAGTCCCATCCCAGCTATAAGTAGTCCCATCCCATCTATAAGTAGTCCCATCCCAGCTATAAGTAGTCACATCCCATCTATAAGTAGTCCCATCCCAGCTATAAGTAGTCCCATCTCAGCTATAAGTAGTCCCATCCCAGCTTAAAGTAGTCCCATCCCAGCTATAAGTAGTCCCATCCCAGCTATAAGTAGTCCCATCTCAGCTATAAGTAGTCCCATCCCAGCTTAAAGTAGTCCCATCCCAGCTATAAGTAGTCCCATTCCATCTATAAGTAGTCCCATCCCATCTATAAGTAGTCCCATCCCAACTATAAGTAGTCCCATCCCAGTTATAAGTAATCACATCTATAAGTAGTCCCATTCCAGCTATAAGTAGTCCCATCCCAGCTATAAGTAGTCCCATTCCCAGCTATAAGTAGTCCCATCCCAGCTATAAGTAGTCCCATCCCAGCTATAAGTAGTCCCATCCCAGCTATGAGTAGTCCCATCCCAACAACTGTAAGTAGTCCCATCCCAGCTATAAGTAGTCCCATCCCAGCTATAAGTAGTCCCATCATAGCTATAAGTAGTCCCATCCCAGCTATGAGTAGTCCCATCCCAACAACTGTAAGTAGTCCCATCCCAGCTATAAGTAGTCCCATCCCAGCTATAAGTAGTCCCATCCCAGCTATAAGTAGTCCCATCCCAGCTATGAGTAGTCCCATCCCAACAACTGTAAGTAGTCCCATCCCAGCTATAAGTAGTCCCTTCCCAGCTATAAGTAGTCCCATCCCAGCTATAAGTAGTCCCATCCCAGCTATGAGTAGTCCCATCCCAACAACTGTAAGTAGTCCCATCCCAGCTATAAGTAGTCCCATCCCAGCTATAAGTAGACCCATCCCAGCTATAAGTAGTCCCATCCCAGCTATGAGTAGTCCCATCCCAACAACTGTAAGTAGTCCCATCCCAGCTATAAGTAGTCCCATCCCAGCTATGAGTAGTCCCATCCCAACAACTGTAAGTAGTCCCATCCCAGCTATAAGTAGTCCCATCCCAGCTATAAGTAGTCCCATCCCAACAACTGTAAGTAGTCTTATCCCAGCTAAATGTTGTTGCACCCCTAATTAAATACTTAAACTAATTTATGCCAACTTGTGGTAATTTCTTTCCACCTAGAGGCAATTTTATTTCCATTGAATAAATTTTTTCTTCACCAATAACTATAACTTCATCACCATTAACACTTGAAGTAATCTTATCCCCACTAAAAAGGTTATAGCTCTAAGCCCACAGTAGATATTTCCCTTCCCTGTTGTTTTTTGTGTGTGTCCAGGAATAACTTCCATTTTTGGGACAATTACAAGCTATTTGTAACATTTACAAATATAAATTTTTCTTGAATCTCTATTTTCTGAAAACGAATAAAATGATAACAGTTCCAATATTTTCCAGTCCAATTTCACCAGGGGTTTTATATTGAATTTAGATGCTTGATTTTGAGGAATTAATTTTACCGACTTGATACAATTCTTAGTTTTTGACTTTGACAGACAATGTCAGCATTGTTCATTGACATCACTACGTTTGTTGTCACCCAGTGTCTTAAACTCATGAAAAAAACGATCCTTTCTTCACATGATTTCCCCTACGGCATATCTCCCGGTCCTATGTACCTTACCAGACAGATTAACCCCAGCCATTATTTGTCATTGAATTCCTGAATTTTAATATGAAGTAGCAAGACAAATTATAGAATTTTTGTGTTAATAACCTTAAGCGCTGTAACTTAATTACCATAATTTATTTCAAGATGAAATTTTCTGCCTTAATACCACTGTCTACAATTTGGAAGCCGCAAACACTCTCTACTCTCTATCACTTATTCAAACCAACGTCCTTCAACAAGTTATCTTCAGTTATTGTCATCGCAATGACTCTACAATTTTTTTGTTTTGATTAACTCCCTTTAGGCGAACCTTTAAAAGCCAAAGACGTCTGTACAGGGTAACACATACACACACACACAAAAAAAAACAATAACTTTTTAACGATCCAATAAAACAAAAAGCATTCCAATAAAAAAATTCCCGGTTTTTTTTTGTTTTTGTTTTTATGGTCACCATGTATTCAGGCTTCCACGAGAGAATAGAAAAAAAAAGGGGGGGGGGTGAAAACCGGCATTGCCCTCTTTTGTTAAGCCTTTCGCGCTCTGTATTTTTGGGTTTTATGTGTAATCTTTTTCTACTCATTAAGGGCCCACTGTCCAAACCTGAACATTCATAGCAGCCACAATGATAAGAGCATTGAGCATTCCCGTGACACATGAAAGTGGAGAAAATAATTAAAACAATTCGCTGGACTTAAATAATATACAACTCATTCTCCCATTCCAAACAGTCTTATAGTAAAACATACATAAACGATTTGTGTGAAGTTAGCAATAAATTTTAAGCTTTGTTAATATACCAATATAGGTCTACACGTTTTGGGAAATGACTTCATCAGTACACAAACAAATAAACTCGTATACATTAGCGTTATATTACATGTACATGGGAATACAAACTATCTGATGAGAAGGAAAAACACAAAGCATGTAGTTATAAAAGCAGATTTTAATTGTCATAATTACTATTTTAAAAAAACTTAAGATTGTTATAAAAAAAAAGTCACAAACAAGTGACAGTTTCATTCAAGAAATTATTAATGTTCCTGGGGATGAGCTCAATTCAACAACTCACAAACAAGCTTCAACACGAATAGTTCAATTCTTTAAAAGGCCCTGAAAAAAGTTTATATCTATGCTAAATGGCCGGCATATGACGTCATTTCTGTTTTCTATACTTCCCCAAATTTCTTACGCCCCCACCCCCACCCCTTTCTAAATCACCCGAAACAAACCCGTCATTAACCCCACACAAACATAACGCGCTATTTTCTAAGCCCATTTAATTACCCCTCCCCTACCATCTCACCCCCTTCCCCCACTCTGAAATCAAAAATAGAGAAGAAACATTCTTAATACATTTAATTGCACCTCAAATTCTTTGCATACAATTTCCCCCCTCCATGCCATCTAATCCTTTCTTTAATGTTTCTTTTCCCGTCTGCATGGCTCTACTGTACCGCCCCCTCCACTCTCTTAACCAGCTTGTCCCACGTCTCAGCTATGAATGTGAAAAGAAAAATGCTGCATTGATCACAAAGATTCTAATGAGCTTCTATTTATTTTTATTTCGTGTCTATGTGGAATATCACCGTACCGATAACGGACGTTCCTTCAAATAAAGACAACCCCCTAAACATTACAACTTTTAGCATCACTTGAAATTTGTCGCCCCCCCCCCTCCTTTTTTTTCGGGGCCACCCACATAAAAAAAATCCCTCCATTTGCTAATTCAAAGACCCACCAGCACCGTCTTATCATGTTCAAAGCGACTCGTCAACTTTCTGTTGGCGGCGACGTGTAATATCAGAAAGAGGCACGCCACCTGTCATGTGCCTCTCACGCCGAATTAGACAACGTAAGCGGTTTTCTATGGCGAAAGCGAGTCGTGGCCGCCACGGTTGCAAAAGGGGTTGACACCGAAGGCTCGTCCGAATGTTGAATGTTCCAACGATAGACCGACGCGGATTGACAGCTGGTAAAAAGTGCAATCCTATTTATTCATTTCTGGAGAAAAAAAAATAGTCTGCGAGCGTTGACCGGTGCAATCGGTCCAACTTTACAGTGATCGGTAGATCAAATGCTCTTTGAAGAATTCTCCATTTGTTTTGGGTTTACTTAGAAGAAAAATAGTTCTTTGGGCCGGTGGTGGGAAAAATGGGGAGCTAAGCATTTAAAAACATAGATTTCAGGCAGACGATTTCTCAGATAGCGCATAATGAGATGTGAAACGTTCGTTTCATAGGCTATGTCCTACATCTTCGTCATCAGTGTTTTGATAAGGATCGGAACTTTAAATTTATCATTCGGGTTAAAGGGGCGCGTGCGATGTGTCAATGTCCTCACTCGACAAGATTACAGAGCTTCGGGAATCGTTGGCGGGATCTCACGATTAACATTGAATATTCATTTCGGCCTTCACTGGTTGGTAGGGAATAAAGACGTATCGATACTGCTTTATTTGGCATTGAATGGTTTTAAAATGATTTGTAAAATACTTTATTTTTAGGTGGAAAGCCTCGGACTTTGTTGTTAAGTCTCGGTGCAGCCGCCCACGTCATGCCGTATAGGCCGGAAATAGACTTACTCAGCTCTCCAAAGTATTTTCCGGAATGAAAATTTCGAGTAAATCACAGAACATGTTGTCATCTCATGTCAGATGTTATTTGATTGTTATTGGACATATTATAGTTGTACATTTTTTGCGTAGACTCCACGTGACCATCCGTACAAAACAAAACAAAGAAAAATATATAAATAAAATATCTTGATAGGAAATACATGTTTCTTGATGGGGTGGGAGTAATGAGGTTGTCTTATCTTATCAATACAGACGCTCCTTCTATGCATACGATTAATGCGTCCACAGACAATTGTTGGCCTGTTGGCAAGTGAGGCGGCGTTCACAGGCCACGGCTATGAGCTATGAGGGTTACCCAGCCGCCTTTGTACTAGTAATAAGTACCCATTCGAAGCTGCGTGGACTCAGGGACGCCTTTGGTCCCGGAAACAAATCCTTGCCTTCACTTGGATTCGAACCCGTGACCATCGGTACGCCAGCCGAGTGCGCATGCCACTCGACCACCGTTAAGAGAACATTGAGATTATGAGTGGGAACGATAAAGGGATTTAAATGGTTTGGAGAAGAGAATGGGCGTTTGGGGCATTTGCTGAGAGATAAAATAATCTAATCTGTGTAGTGATGGTGTGTAGGTTGAAAGTCATTGAAACTTTGAGCAGAAAGTGATAATGGGATTAATTCAGGAGTCAGCAAACGTTTTTGCCCACTACTCAAGATATAATAGTTTATGTTGACGTTATCCCCCAAGGTGTGAGGTCCTGCCCACACGGGAGTTTGCGGGAGCGTAGTATTCACCCCTCCCCCTCCAAAGGGTCTTGGGAATGGTCCTAGCGAAAAATAGATAAAGTGAGTTACAGAGGCCTTAAAATGAAATTGAAAAGGGTAATGCGTAGATATTTTAACTCAAAACGACACGGATGAACCATATTTATTTTATAAAATTATAAAAGTTTACAATCGAGTATAATGGTTATAATGGTTATAGGCCTAACGGCACTGGTCATTCTATTATCATGATAAATCGGACATTTTTCGATTAAGTTGAATAAACTCAAAGTTACTTAAACAATTACATCGAAACTGGGGCCTTAAATGCCAGGGAAAATTGTATACTGTCTTCAGGGTCAATCGATTTCGCAGCTTTTATTTTATGCTCCCTAGAGTAGAAAATCCTTGTTGACAAAGGTACGTTATTGCAAAAACAACAACAACAACAACGTTTTGACGGCCTACTCAAGCGCAATGTTGAAAGACTTTGCAGTATTTGCCATTCAAAAATTTGTGAGATCTACTTTGTTTGCAAATTCAATACGTGCACCATTATTTTTATTGAAGTTCAAGAAGTGCCTCTGCCAACCACTGAGGCTCATCTGATACATCCGCTATGTCATGTCGAAAGGGGTATACAATCTAAATGACATTATGCAATTCAATAACTGGAAAGCAAACAGTGAATCGCTCTTTGAGCTTGGTTAGATGTCTGATATAACTATATCATCGATGTTGTCAAAAGTTATATTTACACAATCTCCCATGTACAAGACCAACTTTAAAAAGGCCGCTAACTTGTTTCATTCTTTTTTAAATCCTTTATATTAACTCGTGGTGTCTGCGGCCGACCGACCAACCTTGCTTGCTTGCTTGTCGCCAAAACTTTTGATCGATTTTTAACCCACTTGCTCGCAAGATAGCGAGCTGAAATTTTGCAGGCAGTTTTGTACCGATGATAAAAACAATGTATCAAAATTTCAGATCGATCGCATGTACCGTAATTAAATTATTGATTTTTTAGATTATTTTATTTATTCCTATGTATCATGCTATTTTTTGAGATAGAGCGTCGCGGTGCGTATTATATTGAACATCCTTTCTGTCGCGCAATAAGGTGCGTATTTTACTGACAACACTTTTTATAAACCTATTCCTGATCGGTGCGCATTATATTAAACACGTTTTTCGACACAACTGCAATTTTGTATTTTTGGATGGTCTTGCGCTGCGTGTTATAATGAACATTCTTTTAGTTACGTCTCATACTTAAAGGATTTATAGTCAAAAACTTGGTTTTTTACGGGTTGTTTTTATTCTTTTTTGTTTCCATTATGAAACTTGAATTCAAATGTTGCAATCTTTTCTCTGGCTGAGATTATACTGATATTTTCCCCCTGCTATTCTTTGTTCAACGCATTCACACGCTCAAAAATATCAGCTGAGTATGCAAGATGTGCAACCCAATAACAGTTCGTAAACGTCTCTGCTAGAGTATGCTTTTGACCAGCCAGAAATGTGCCGCTTTCAGAGCCCACACTTTGTTCAGAACTGTGCCGCGTGAAAGCCTCGTACCAAGGTGTGATAAAGTAGTTCTGTATATTCAGTATTCAGCCTAACCATATTTACATAAATCACGTAACATTCACTTTAGTAGTACATGTCCTTTAATGAAATTTACAATCTTAATAACATCATGCATGACGACCTCCATTTCAGGTTCCAAATATTTCACAAGCAGAGATTGACGATGGATCATACAGCATGGTTAACTTTAATTTTGGGATTCCTCTCTCTCTTACGAAATCCGAAAAAGCACGTACACGACCCAACGTAGCTGGAACTCCTTCTGAAACACGGCAATACAGTCTTCCCATTTTAAATTAACCATGCATTTCAAAGAATTCATTAACTTTATTGAATAAATCAATTCCTAGACATCGCAGTTCGAGAGGAGCACAAAACAAGATTTTCTCTTCAGTAAGTTTAAAACCTTTATAGCGAATACATACCTTAAGCCGCGCATTACTAATGACATCAGTGAACTCATCAAACTGAATAGCAAAGAATTTAATCACATTTGTTGAATGCGTTTTCTGGAAGGAACAGGTTCAATAATGGGCTTATCTTCCAGTTGTACGCGCACACATGCATGACGGATTTTGAATATAGCCTATCTAGCCGATTTTTTATTTCCCCAATGAGTCTCCCTTACCCCAAAGAATTCCCTTTTTACCCCCAACTGGTGTAATTTATCCCTGTTCGCCGACCCCTGTATTAACTGAATCATTTGAGTTATAAGCAGATGTTGATAATGGGATTAAATGAGTCATAATTTGAACTATGAGCATATGTTAATAATAGGAAAAAATTTAAAAGTATGGTTGGAAGTCATTTGATCTTTACACAGAGGCTGATTATCACGGGTGACCAATTTTCCTTAGTAATTTTGTTTTGAGCTACGCGCGGTGGTGTGTTGAGTGGTCGCGTTATTGGTTAGTCGGTGCGAAAGTGTGCAAAAGTGAGTTGTTTTTGTTGACGTCATTACAACGTGTGTACAAGGGTAGAGAGTTTTGTGTGAATATTGTGTTGTGGCAAGGAAGTACGCCATTAAAGTTTGTTTCAGGAATTTCTTGTGTAATAGAAATTTTATGAAACTTGGAGCAAGTGGTCCAGATTTACTTAATATGATGCTTGTGAGTGTGACACGAATCTTAGGACTTAGGACTATTACTATTTGTGTATTGTCAAAGAGTTATAGGAATTGGGCCAGAAGTGAATTATTCCTGGAATAATAGCTTCAGTCGGTAGACCAAGAAATTTATAAAGAAAAAAAAAGTTGAACCAACAGAGACGTCTGGTGACAAACTATAATAGCTGCACCCCTTCCTCCTTTTTTTTATTTAATATCCCTGTTCACCCATTATAATTTATAATGCAAAATTTTATCAACTGTAGTTAAGAGGTCAACTTTTTTCTCTTGTTAATTAATGTGACCACCTAAATCAGGTGAAATATGAAAAAAGGCGAAAAAAAAATATTTGGGAGTTAAACTGGGCATTGCATATGTTTGTTTTTGTCCTTAAAAAATAATGAAAAAAATAAATTTAAAACTTTTAAAAATTAAAATTATATTTTCTTTTAACAATGCTTCCCCCAATTAATGGGTTTATTTCCTCATGAGCTTGATTTGTGTTTCATGTTTCATTAAATGATTGGACGATTGGCCTGTGTAATCACTGCGGAATTGATAGAGAAAGAGATAGAGCGATTGAGAGAAAGAGAGAGAGAGAGAGAGAGAGAGAGAGAGAGAGAGAGAGAGAGAAAGAAACATAGATAGATAGATAGTGTCAGAGCCGTCTTTACACCATTTTGGGCCCCCCGGCAAAGAAATAGTGTTGGGCCTCTCCCCCGCAGGAATAAAAAATAAATATACATAATATATATAAATAAACATATTCCCATGGGGCCCTTATGCTTGTGGGCCCCCGGGCAAATGCCCAACGGCCTATGCGTTAAGACGGCCCTGGATAGTGTGTGTGTGGGGGGGGGGAGCACAATAATGAAATAAGGTTAAAAAATATTGTCTTAGAGAAAGTGGAGGTAAAGAGAGAGATAAGAAAAAGTTAGTGCAGAAAGAGTTTTAGAGAACGCCAATGAGAAAGTGAGAATGATCGAGTAAAGAGAGAGAGAGAGAGAGAGAGAGAGAGAGAGAGAGAGAGAGAGAGAGAGAGAGAGAGAGAGAGAGAGAGAGAGAGAGAGAGAGAGAGAGAGAGAGAGAGAGAGAGAAAGATAGACAGAGAGAGAGAGTGTGTGAGAGAGATAAAGAGAAAAGTTGAATACTTGTTCGAAAAATATTTTAAATTATTACATTCTGATATTAGAGGTTTAATAGCTAGGTGGATAAATAGCACGAGGAACAAGTATAGACTTGCTACAATTTCGTATAGTTTTTTCTCCAGAGGACGTTATAATTATGACTAAAATTGTGATGATAAAAATCATTTAAGTATTTTTATTTTTGTTATTACGAGATTTCGACAGATAAAATTTGAGAACAATAGTCCGAACACGTATAAAGAAACGTGTGTGACAACTGTGTCTTTCAGGAAGTCTTCACCCGTCACTAAATCATTAGCGGCGTACGCCGCGGGTTCAGCTAGTGTTGGCAATAAAGGGGTAAAAGAACGGGCACATACAGACATTTTTAAAATTAAAAAAAAACAATGTTTCCGCTGGGGCTTGAAATCAGGACCATCGACGTATTAGGCGGACGTGATAACTAGTACACTACGAATCTCACATTTACTGGGAAGGAATAATACAAGTGAACGCAAGTGCATTGTTGCAACCCACTCCCCCCCTTTTTTTTTCATTTCATTCCACCACGCTTGCCAACAGTGTTTAGTTGACCCGAGCGAGGGTCATTCGTCATGCTCTGTTGCACATACTTGCAGCTTGTTGCCTCGCATGGTCCGACCATGAAGATAATTATATATATAGATAGATGTCGGTTGGACTTTACAACAATCGATGCTCAGAGTATGACTGGAAGCAATTTTGATCTTAAAGTTACAAATTATATAACTTACAACACTTATAAATACGTGTCACCAACGAACATGATTTGGTTTTTGTATTCTGAAAAGTAGGACTTTGTCATTGGAACCATTTATAAAAAAAAATACTTAGCACGCATAGTTTAACATGTCACAAGTCACAACTATAATCGCTGAAATTAAAACCCCTTTGGGTCACATTACCCTTCACTATGAAATCAATGCCATTGAGCGCCTTGAAAACTAGAGTGCTATGAATAGTCGTAGATCGCAATAATAATCTCTACAGAAGGAGCGTCTATAATAGATAAGATTTGCTTAGGTTGATTACATGTGGGAGCAAGAGGTAGGGATAGCAATCTGTACGCAACCATCCAAGTTAAAGGCAACGCATGCTTTACCCAAGGCGCTGGCAATCCACATTACGTCAATGCTCAGCATAGTGTAACCTCGGGCTCAAGTTCATAACTTCACTATCAACAAGGGCCGCACTCATCTGTCTCTCAATGCAAACACGAAGTGCAAAGATCTGCTTTTCTAATTGGATGCTGGCTTGGTACGAGACAACGGCGGGAGAGCTAAGCCCAAGGTGTTGAATGCAAGGCGAGCCGGGCGTTTAACGTTTGGTTAACTCGGGCAAGAGGGACGTTAATGAGGCGTGCGATGCACGCGGGCTATTATCCTAGTCATCTTGAAAAGTGAACGGTGGTTGAAATGGTGCGGAAAATGAACCTTATCTCCCGTCGCAGGTAAATTTGGAAACGTTTAGTTGTAAGTTTGTAAGATGGTCGGTAGTTGTTCTCATGATGTAAGGTTGTCTTGTCAACGTTTTTTCCAGATGATGAAATATGGTATGTTGTGGTCCAAATGATGAAATATGGTATGTTGTGGTCCAGATGAAGAAATATGGTATGTTGTGGTCCAGATGATGAAATATGGTATGTTGTGGTCCAGATGATGAAAAATGGTATGTTGTGGTCCAGATGATGAAATATGGTATATTGTGGTCCAGATGATGAAATATGGTATGTTGTGGTCCAGATGATAAAAATATAGTATGTTGTGGTCCAGATGATGAAATATGGTATGTTGTGGTCCAGATGATGAAATATGGTATGTTGTGGTCCAGATGAAGAAATATGGCATGTTGTGGTCCAGATGAAGAAATATGGTATGTTGTGGTCCAGATGAAGAAATATGGTATGTTGTGGTCCAGATGATGAAATATGGTATGTTGTGGTCCAGATGATGAAATATGGTATGTTGTGGTCCAGATGATGAAATATGGTATATTGTGGTCCAGATGATGAAATATGGTATATTGTGGTCCAGATGATGAAATATGGTATATTGTGGTCCATATGATGAAATAATATGGTATGTTGTGGTCCAGATGATGAAATATGGTATGTTGTGGTCCAGATGATGAAATATGGTATGTTGTGGTCCAGATGATGAAATGTGGTATGTTGTGGTCCAGATGATGAAATATGGTGTGTTGTAGTCTATATTCTAGATGACGCTCTTTTCTATTACAGACGCTCCTGCTATAAAGAAGGCTATTGCCTTCTACGTAATTCCATTGGTTTATGTCTCGTTTTGCATTTTGATTAGAGTTCTAAATGTTGACAAATGTGTTGGTTTTGCTTTCTTGTTCAGGCAACAAATTACATGCCCGAATTCCAGACGGGAAGAACGAGACTTTTTACGTGTTTGTTTATTTCTCTATCTTAATCTGCTTATTGTAATAGATTACCTGTGTGTTGTATTTCCAATTAAATGTATAGCCTTACATTTTATTAATATACTAGCGTATCACCCGTCAAAAATGACGGAAGTTTTCAGCTGAAATCTATTTATTTTGTAAAAAATGCACTTTTTTTAGGGCGCCTACGGCGCTGACCTTTTCAAAAGCCCAACTAACTTGTCCTTGTTTGATAAATACGAAATATTAAACTTTCTGAAATGTACACAAAGTATTTTATAATAGGGTTTGTTTTTTTATTTTATAATTAACCATCATCAAATCCTCTTTTTACAGTGATCCTTTTCCAAAATTAAAATACGTGTATGAGCGAAAACAATGACGTCATATAATATTTTTTACAGCGCATCTTTAATTTGCACACCTTTTGATGCATTGGTGCAGTAATTTGGTTTTCCCTGCTTTCTAAAATTAGTAGCGTCACGGACAGACATTGCAAATTATATTGTTTATTCATTTTTGTTCTTCTATTCTCTGGTATTTCTAGGTGTAACTATTTAAAAATTTAAATTTACTAAAGGTGTTACTCTCGTCAATTTTGAATATTTTCAATTATGAATCAGTTACGAAAAAGAAAGTTTCGTGATAACTAATACGATTCGTTTAGACATTTACCGATTAAAATCAATATCTCATGAATATGTTATTAAAATTTTATTTAAAAAAACGAAATTTAAAAAAAAATTATAGAAAAATAATAAAAATACTAACAGAAAAATTTATCAAATTATGTGAGCTTAAAACCCAACAACAACAACAAACAAACTTTTTCCAGAAATAGTGCGCACATGTGCGAACACGGTGGTCAGGGCGCTCAACTGTCGTACCGATGGTGATGGGTTCGAATCCATGTGAAGGCGAGTATTTGTTCCCAGGGCCTAGGGCGTCCCTGAGTACAACCAGCTCCGAATGGGTACCTACCACTAGTTAGGTGGCTGGGTAATGCGTGGAACCCTCATAGCCGTGGCCTGTGAACGCTGCATCACTTGCCAACAGATCATCCGTCGTGGTCTGTGGACGCAATTAGCTTGTGTATAGAAGGAGCGTCTGTATCGATAAGATAAGATCTAAATACAATTAAAAATAGTGAATTTTGCGCACAAAGCAGCCTGGATTCCTCCGCACTTTTATGATCTTTGATATTTAAATTAAATTGTATGAAAACGTCTCATGTGCATTATGTTCTATCAAGCATATTCTTCATTCAAATATAGTTGGCGGACCGGATGAAATGCGCCACCTGATCCACCCCAGTAGCCGAAGCTTGGTGACCTCTGCCGTAGACGGACTACTGTCTTATCCCACAGGGACTAAGAATTAAGATGGATGTTATGGAATTAAATAACTACCAGCTAATGAATTTTAAAAAAAATGCAAGTCAAAAATAATGTTTAAAGAAATATTAATTCCCCGTTCCAATGGCAAATTGGTTTAGTTTGAATACCTGTCTATTTGATAGATCGAGACAACTGAATACCGATGGATTCAACAAATGTTTTTAAAGTTAATCGATAAAAATTCGATTAAAATTAAGGAAAATATTTATAATATTTTAATTTTTTAAAATTAATAAATAATTAATTATGAATAATCCTATATAATAAAAGGTAAGTTTCTGTCCTTTCTGTCAGTTCTGTCCGGTCATCTATAGTATTCTATAGCGATTGGTCCCTCAAACACATATGACTCCTACAGCCAATCATATTGAACACGTTAACGCCATTTACGCGGACGTTCAAAACGAGTTATTTTTGGTGCAGTATTTCTTCCAAGACTTTATTTTGAGTTATGCGCGTTGGGATTTATAGCAAAAAGCTCTGTTTTTACGAGTTATTTATTTTAACTATAATGAATAGTATTTTTGACGCGATGCACATGTAATGCCGGTCGAGACGGCTGTTGGAGGGGAGTTACAACATGCCACCGAACGGTGGCGGAACTTCCTTGGACGGGCTTTGTTGCTCGTTAAAAATAATTTATATATATTTTTTACGTACAAACTTCTCCCGCGTAATATTATGATTTATTTTATAACTCTATACTCTATGTGGACCGGCAGACGTCAACTAAAAATGGCTGACAGCATCAGCGCAGTTAAATTTAAACATATAACTATTATAACTAGAAAGTTGAGCAAAAATTTTGTTTTTAAGCTAACTGCGGATGGCAAAGTCCAAGATGGTGAAAAAGTTTACTGTGTTTACTGCCATAAACAATTCTCATTTAAAGGATGAAATACATCACTGACGTACCCCCTTCAGCACAAACATCCGCTCAAGTATCAACACATTGTCATAAAATTTAGTTCAAAATGTTCTTAATTTTCAATGTCCGTGAGAAATGTTCAGTTTAATGACGACATAAATTTCTGTTTTTGGCTTTAATCGAAATTATCGATTAATTAATCGATAATGTTTTTAAAGTTAACGATTAAATTTAAATTAATCGATAACAGCCCTAATATATATATATATATATATATATATATATTATATATATATATATATATATATATATATATATATATATATATATAGCTAGAAAGGGACAGCAACTTTATGGGTAAAACTAGAAAGGGTTAATGAAATAGAGGTGGTGGGGGTGGGGCTTCCGAGCAAGAAAGTCTATCTAGTTCTAGCAGGCCGTAGCAACGTGGTGCCAAAAGAAAAAAAATACCTGAGGATTAATGAATATTTAAAAAAAAATATATGAAAAAAACCCCAGTAAAAAACCAAGTTTTTGACTATAAATCCTTTATGTACGAGACATAACTAAAAGAATCATATATATATATATATTTACCCTCAATTATGTATGTCTGACTCACTGTGACCTAATGCTAAGGGACATCACTCTGCTTTTAAAAAAAAATTGAAAATATAGACTTAAAATCATAATCATAATCAACGCACGAACCTCTGACGTCAGCATTTGTGTTGTAAACAGTGCTGATTGACTCAAAGATTTATTTTTCGGTGCAGTAATTTGGTGCGCTGCTTTCTAAAATTAGTTAAAAATTCGTGTGGTGATTACATTTCAGGAATATTTCGTATTTATCATACAAGGATAAGTTACTTGGGATTTTGACTTTATTAAAAGGTGGCGCTGCAGGCGCCCTACAACCCTTATTGTAAAATGCTTTTTGTACATTTCAGGAAGTTTAATATTATGTATTTATCATACCAGGACAAGTTAGTTGGGCTTTTGAAAAAGTTGGGCGCCGTAGGCGCCCTAAATAAAAAGTGGGCGCCGCAGGCACCACGGCGCCGCACAACCTAGTCATATATATATATTTACCCTCATTATGTATGACTGACTCACTTTTACCTAACGCTAAGGGACATCACTCTGCTTTTTTTAAAATTTAAAATATACACTTAAAAATCATAAACATTTTGGTTTCCAGATTAACATTAACCAAACAACGCATGAAACTTTGACGTCAGCATTTGTGTTGTAAACAGTGCTGACTGACTCAAAGAGTTATTTTTTGGTGCAGTAGTTTGGTGCGCTGCTTTCTAAAATTACTTTAAAAAATCGTTTTGTGATTAGCACTGTAAAAAAATAATATATAAATACTTTGTGTACATTTCAGGAATATTTAGTATTTATCATACAAAGATAAGTTACTTAGGCTTTTGACCATAAAAAAAAGATGGCGCCCTACAACCCCTTTTATAAAATACTTTGTGTACATTTAAGGAAGTTTAATATTACGTATTTATCATACAAGGACAAGTTAGTTGGGCTTTTGAAAAAGGTGGGCGCCGCCGCACAACCTAGTGTTCATTATAATACGCAAATTGTAGTTATGTGTCGTAAAACATGTTTAATATAATGCGCACCGATCAGGAATATTTTTTATTAAAGGTATTGTCAATAAAATACGCACCTTATTGCGCGCCAGGAAAGGTTGTTCAATATAATACGCACCACGACACTATAGCAAAAAATTTAAGAATTTACATAGAGATAAATAAAGATAGTCTAAAATTCATTAATTTAATAACGGTACGTTCGATTTATCTGAAATTTTGATACATCATTTTCATTGGAACGAGTCTGCCTAAAAAATTTCAGCTCTCTAGCTAATGATGAAGGGGCCGTCCATAAAGTACGTCACGCTATTTTTGACCATTTTTAACTCCCCCCGTCCCCCCTGTCACAAACTGTCACAAATTTTGGATTCCCTCCCCCCTTAAAGTACGTCACACTTTCGATCAAAAATGTTGTATTTTATTAACAAAATTATTAAAATTTAATATAAAATACCGTGACGTCACACATGGCTGGACCACCCTGTCACAAACTGTCACACTTTCTTACACCCCCTCCCCCCTCTTGAGCGTGACGTACTTTATGGACAGCCCCAAAGTGGCTTAAAAAACGATCCAAAGTTTTTTCAGCACACCCGCCCGCCCGCCTGCCTCAAGCAGACACCACGAGTTAATATAAAGGATTTAATTAAAAAAGCGTTAAAAAAGGGTTTTTGACTATAAATCCTTTATGTACGAGACATAACTTAAAGAATGTTCATTATAATACCCAGAGCAAGACAATCCAAAAATCCAAAATTTTAGTTATTTCTCGTAAAACATGTTTAATATAATCATAATGCGCAACGGTCGGAAATATATTTTTAAAAAGTTTGTCATTATAATACTCACAGAATCGCGCAACAGGAAAATATTAAAAATGTCGTTCAATTTCAATATAATACGCACCACGACACTATAGCAAAAAATATAACATGTTACAGAGAGATAAATAAAGATAATCTAAAAATTAAAAATTCATTAATTTAATTAAGGTAAATTCAATTTATCTGATATTTTGATACATCATTTTTATCATCAGCACGAGTCTGCCTGCAAAATTTCAGCTCTCTAGCTTACGAGGAAGTGGGATAAAAATCGATCCAAAGTTTTTTCGGCACCGCCCGCCCGCCTCAAGCAAGCAAGCAGACACCACGAGTTAATATAAAGGATTTAAAAATAGAATCACGAGAGACACACAAATCTGCAGACAGCTCACACATAGCATTCAATGGGGTCATTTTTAAATCCCTTATATTAACTTCACCGGCGTCTCTCTCATCATCTCATGGGCTCGGCGGGCGGAAAAACAAAAGTCCAAAATGACCCACTTCCCGTGATCCGATCGAACTGAAATTTGGCACACGGACCCGACTAACCTAACAATGCATCGTATCAAAATTTCAGATCGATCAAACGTACCTTAATTAATTTAATGCATTTTTAGTTTATCTTTATATGAGGTATGTAATTCAAATTCACGGTTTGTTATTGTTTGTTTTCCACGTGAAAGTTTGAGTTGACGCGTTGAGGCGACCCATCGAGTACCGGGGTGCTTTTGTTTACATTTTACGTGTCACGCTGAGCTCGGTCAAGCGAATCGGTGACCAGACTTTTCCCCTCTCCTTGTTATTTGTTTTCAAGCATCGGACGAGATTTTCTCTCAAAACCGCAACCACAAACAAAACTGCTACCGTGATAAACGGTAAACGACATTAAATTATCACGGAGTGTCCGACCTCACCACAATGTCTAATCTAATTGAACCCCGCACAACCTAAACAACAAGAGACTAATTCTGACCAACAATTACACTTGTCCAGCGTCTCAATACATCATCTATTTTTTATTTTGTTTTTGGCAATGAAGAGAGCAAAATTGGAAATGGCAACAACACTAATTTTTTTAAAATTTAAACCAGTTATTGGTTTGAACATGGGTAGGGAATGTGGTTCATGTGGACAGAACTGAGTACAAACAACAAAAACCGGGGTGAGGTGGGTGGGGGCGAAGACAAAAAATACACATACCACGAAACAATTTTTTAAACAACTTTAAAAATGTTAAATTGGGGATAGAGTGCCCGCAGGTTAACACATTGTGATGCTTAACGGGAAAACAAGGGAGGGAAATCAAAGACTTGCAAAAACGCAAGATCAAAAAACGTGGATGATCTCCCTGAAAAGCCCTGAAGAATTAAAACAAGTTTGGGAGAGCATGCCTACAGACACATGATTTCTTTTTTAAAAAATTAAAAAAAATAAGAAGAACAATTAACGCGTTATATTCTATTCTTTGTTTCCATAAATTTGTGTAATTAAACAATTCCTATTATTTATGTTAAATTATTTTTGCTCAAGCTTAGAATAATAACAAATTTTGTATTGATTCATGAAATGTTTATTATTGTCTAATCTTAGATTTTTTTAATGTTCTCCATTTTCATATAATGTTTATTGTTTTCACAGATGAATTCCGATATTACAGATTATACAGAATTCCTATATTAATTTGAAAACAACTCCGAGATCATATTACTCATATGATCCAAGTTAAAGTGAAGAAAATAATAACAGCATAAAAATAACGAATACAAGGAATACGACACGATGATTTCAAATATGTATCGATATAAAAATATTGAACCAATGTAAAATAATTTAACAAAACGATCAAAGATGAAATAAATCCATCGGGACATTGTTTAGTGATACATCACTTCAAATGGATGCGAGTGTATAATCGTTTAGGATTACCTTGTGGATAATCCTGCTCATTGCCCGAAAATAACCGCGTACAAGAATAACAGACGGATTTAAAAAAAAATATTCCTGCTAGTTTATGGCAGCTTTCTCCCCAGGCTGTTATTTTCCCCCAACAGATCTTTACCATATACCATCCTCCAAGAAATGTTTAAGTGTTTGGTGGTATATAAAAAAACAACAACTTAACCCTTTGAAACCTACCTTCCCAGTACCTTGCCCTAAACTTTGACTCATATAAGCACCACACTGAGACAATTTATGGGTGGTGTAAAAAATCGACTTGACTTTCGTCATATCTTCAGCATTCTTCATACTTTCATACGTCACTTTGCCAACAACCAGCGGTATACATGTCATTCTTTATACCTGCTGTAAAGGACATCATGACATTGACACACGGACTAAAAATAATATTTCACGAAGAAGGTAATTCATCGGAAAGATCAGGTGACACGTACTTGCACTTACGTCAACTACAGCAATAACAATTTTAATGAAATGAAAAAAGATGGGGAAAAAAATGATTCTTCGTCCTGTAGTTCGCTTTCCGGCTGTTTTAAGTGTCTCTATGTTTCAGCTGGCGTCTGCACGTATTTTTTGGTAATGCTCTCTTCTTTGTTTATATATTCCATGTAAGGGATTTATTTGTGGTGCTATCTAACAGTTTTCAAAGAGTGCGTGTTTTGCATCTCTCAATTTTCAGTATTATTTTTACAGTAACATGATTTAGGTTAGACCTTTTCAGTAAAGACTCTTTTTTATTCATTCTAACTTTGCAGGAGCTTACGCTTATTTCCTTTGAAATGAGAACCATCGGTCGTTTAGACTTTTAGAACTCGGTCAGTAGAAATTTAGAACATCGTAGCTATGGCCGTAAGGCTTCATAACTCATCTGGGGGTACAAGGAACATAATTTGTAAATGAAAACAACTTTACATCAATTCGCCTCTCCTTGTTAGTGTTTTTTTGCATAACATTTTAAAACTATTTTTTGGCAAGAGGTGAGACAGCTGGCTTTGCGCCAAACTTCTTGCGGTTGTAATCAGGCTTGGGACCGGCCATCGCGGTGTTTATACAACTCTAACAGAGGCGCCCTCGTACGGGAGTATTTACTCTCAAGAGGCTCCAAGTTGGCAAACTTAGGAAACTCTAAAAGAAGTTGGACAGTCAAGGTCATTTCTGTTTTGTAACAGAAGACACTTTTCTGAATAGGTTTCGGCGCACATGATCACAGCATGGCATACTCACAAATGTTTCTTTTAAGCTGCGCAGCGGGCGCGTAGTTTTCTGATCGACACCACACAGCAGTTTAGAATTACTGTGCAGCAAATTTTGTAAAATATTGCACAATAAGTTCAATAAATGGCTGTTGTGCAATTTTGCAAACACTTTTTTTTTACTTTGTATACGGACCAACGAACCTAAGAGGGAATATTGATACTCACATGAGAAGTAGAGAAGTCTCGGTCGGTTAATTCTTGATGAAACACATTGATTTTTAATACATAACAGGCGCTTCATTTACATAGAAGCTTATAGAGTTCTAAGTTAATTCTTTATTACATATATGATACATGTTGGACTGTTGGGCAAGTGAAGCAGGTTTCACCGGCCCGTCATACAATTGGGTTCGGGGGGGGGGATTGATTGGGTAGCACAATGCCCATCCACCTTTAAAAAAAACCTCCAACTAATGTCAGGCACGCACCAGAGCTGGGTGGACTCAAGGACAAACTTAAGCCACAGGAACAAGTCCCTGCCTTCACAGAGATTAAAACCGGTTTTCCTCGGTTCGCCAGGCGAGCTTGCATGCTACTATACTTTCAAAAAATCTCAGAATCACATTTACCAAAAATAATTTCGTAATAAACATAAATAATGTTTTTAAATAAATTCCCTAGTTGCCCACTTATGAATAGACAAAGTTAATTTTGAGTAAAAACAATGAAACAAGAACCTATATCAAAGTTCCCAAAGGAAAAAGAAAATTGTAATCACCTTGGAAATGTATTAAAAATAACTGTTGGTGCAATTTGAAAGGACATCTGTGGACACATTAAATGTATATCCATGATATTTAGAAAAAAATACAACAATAACAAAACAAATAATCATAATGATAAAGTCGGTTAGAACATATGTATCCAGCTAAAGTTGCTTAATATAATTATAAATCCTTTCATGAATTATTAATAGTTAAAACGATTTCATAAATGGAAACGAACAATCCATAAATATTTCACCCTTCATCTGATCTGCGAAATGCATCTTATTAGGTTTCTATGATAATCGATTGTAAAAAAAACCTTAGCCATTGACCAAAAAAAAACAAACATAGGCGGTTAATATCTTGTGTTGTTATAAGCCGGAGTTTTACGATTAGCAGAGATGCTTAAGGAAGAAACAAAATTTATATACCTTTACACAAACTTCAAGTTAGTATTCCTTAAAAACAATTTATTACTTGCTCTTTGCCCCTTTCTCCTTTCAATCCCCAGGTCCCTCCCCAACCTCAATCTCCCCCCTCCCCCACGCGAAAAAAAATATATTAAATTAAAAAATGCCCATTGCATTTGAATAAATGAAATATAATAACAGAACAATATAAAACAAGCAAACAAAACAAACAAAACAAACAAAACAGAATACAAATAATATCAAGAGAATTTTAACAACACTTAAACTACCGCTTCATCAAGTCGGAAAGGGCAAGGGTGGACCCCCCCCCCACCCTCGCCACCAATCCTCACAGCTTCAATAAGTATAGTAAAGAAGAAATCTCCTAATTTTCAAGTGAGTAGCGGTTTTTCCATTTCTTCTTGGCGCCGTTAAGTGTATCAAATAAGTGACTTGTGTGGACAGTTGGCGGCGAAATCTCGGCCAAACGGTCATCGGACTTGTTCACGGGTAAACCCAGTTGTTGACCAGCAGAAAATGAACCACCGCGTGCCCCAGTTGAATCCGATTGGTATATTCTGCGGTTCATCTCTGGTCACTCGAGACGACAGCGTCATCCTTGGTAATGATAGCCTTTCGGTACCTCACAGTACCGGCCTGCACGTTGGGAAAGACTTTCAACGGAAGAGCCAAATAAAGACGGGTAGTTACCACCCACTCTCCCACCACACACCCCCCATCTCCATATGTTCCTTACAAGTTTGACTAAAAAATTTGAAAGATCCAAGCAATATTTTACTGAGGTTTATCCCTTTAGCCTGGCTGACTAAAAATGTTTTAGAGCTCTGAAGGAGGTATGTTACATTCTTGATGTTGTGTTTCCATCCCTCTTAGAAGTGTGTTTGGATTACAGATTATACAAGTTTAAAGAACTCTTATTTCCTCAAAGTATTTATTCTTTGTTCAATTTCTTATGAATAATATGAACTAGCGACTTAAGGTTGGTCCACACCTCACAAATTCTCGCGAGCATTTGCCCAAGCATCACACGAACGCACTATTTTATTGGTGAATGCAGATTTAATAGACTTTAGTCACATGACTTTACTTTACAGCTCAGCTGATCTTAAATTTAATGACTGCCACTTTATTCTAGTCTAGTGTAGCCTAATAATTATATATTATCAGCTCTACTTAATCGTTGTGAAAACATGGATAAGAAGCGAATATTCACAATGAAAACAAATCCCCAGCATACAAAACGGTCTTTAAAATCTAATATCTACGCGATGTCTTCACTTCAAATGACAAAATTTGAATCGGAGGGATACTCTGATCATACTTAGAGTTAGTTAGTGCTAGCACTTTTAGGTAATACAAAGTCTACAATGACAATGCCATTATTATTTATTTTCATTTTTTTTATTTAGAAAATATATGTTTTATAAAGCCTAATTTAAATAAAATGCAGATCTATTTCGTAATAAATCGTAAATTGTTGTTTGACATGTTTTTTTAAATAATGATTTGATGAAAATTGGCTGATCACGAGGAATTTATTAATTAATGGCACATCGTAGTCAACATAAACAACTCCCCGGTGATGAACTTTGAACTTTAATTTATAATAATTTACCATGAAACATGGAGTTGGCGTAATAATACAAAAATAGTTCGCTCGCAAATACTCGCGAGCATTTGTGAGGTGTGGACCAACCTTTAGGGAGAAAAATAATGCCCAAAGAAACGCTTAGGCAAAAGATGGAAAATCTGCTGCCCCTGGGCGCCATGTGACCACTAGGGGGTTCTGTGTGGCTCGCGGTAACGTACAGAAAATATAAAACAATCTAGGAATTTATATTACGTTCGTCATTTTTACTACGTTTTTATTACCACATTTTTATTACCACGTTTTTATTACCACGTTTTTATTAACTTGCTTTCGTGTCTGTCTGTCCGCAATTTTTCAAATGTGCCAACTTAAAATTAAACCTCTGATGGTCCTAAAGAACTCAAAATTTGACCACAGATAGATCTTGGATGACAATGCATTGTATCAAAATTTCAGATCGATCGAATGTACCGTTATTAAATTATTGAATTTTTTAGTTTATCTCTATATAAGCATCGGTATTATCCGTCTGCTATTGTTTACATTTACATTCAAGTCCCGAGTTCACACCAGCCCTGACCACATCAACCATGTTTAACATCAAGGGGAGATCAATCAACTTCAGTCTTTAAAATTTTTGTTGGCAATGCGTATTATATTTGCACATAATCATTACTTCAAAACTCACCATAGCAGAGGCTACACTTAGATTAAAAAGAGTAAAATAAATAAAGGTAAAAAAGGATTTTTAAAAACCACGTTTTTATAAGTGGACTAAAAAGAAGAAAATAATTTAAAACTAAGTTCACTTACTTTAATTTCATATGACTATAAACGTGGGGCGGGTGTTTGGTATAAAATTAAAAAATTATAATTTAGAAGGCAAAAGGGAGATCTATTAGTGAGAGAATGAATGAACTGCATATGTTAAACCTCATAAGAGCCCGCTTATTATCTCGATTATTATTGCCTCGATTGTACGAGGTTCAATTTTCAGTTGGAGGGTAATGCTTTTATACATAAATTTGTAATTAATAATCTATCTTTTCACCACTATCACATTTAGGTTGTTGACAATGAAGTTAAACAAATTAAATTGAATTAATAAGGTCGAAAAATCAATTTTAAAAAAATTTTGATACTAAAAAGTAGAAAATGAAATATTTAAAAAATCTTTTTTTAAAAAGTACACGCTTTTATTTACATATAGAAAGTGCACTAAAAAGAAGAAAATAAATGTTCTATGATAACAGGTAAAATAGGTGAACCTATCCACTGCACATAAAAGCGTGGGGCGCTCATCACAACTCTCTATCATGTACAAGGCTGCGAAACATAAATACAAATTTTTATGAATATTAATAAACATTAAAAGTTTCACAACTTTGATCATATACATGCTGCTATCACATTAATTAGAAATATGTCCAAAAATAGTTGCAAAGAGAAATGATTTGTGATGGGCGCCCCACGCTTTTATGTGCAGTGGATAGGTTCATCTATTTTACCTGTTATCATAGAACATATATTTTCTTCTTTTAGTGCACTTTCTATATGTAAATAAAAGCGTGTACTTAAAAAAAAAGCTTTTAAAAATATTTTTTGTTTTTTAAACTTAGGCTCACTTTGTTTTTGTTTTTTAGATTCTATATTGTATAATGGCCCACTTACGCCATCCCTATATTGTATGATGGCACACTGACGCCATCCCTATTATGTATCATTACCCATTGACGCCATCCCTATAATGTATCATGGCCAACTGACGCCATCCCTATAATGTGTCATGGCCCACTGACGCCATTCCTATAATGTATGATGGCACACTGACGCCATCCCTTTAATGTATCATGGCCAACTGACGGCGGCCATATAATGTATCATGGCCCACTGACGCCATCCCTATAATGTATCATGGCCCACTGACGCCATCCCTATTATGTATCATGGCTCACAGACGCCATTCCTATAATGTATCATGGCCCACTGACGCCATCCCTATAATGTATCATGGCACACTGATGGGACCATAAAATATATTACGACCAATGGATGCGGCCCTCGCGCTGAGCCTGATAAAATTTCCCACCATTGACATACACGAATTACGTTAATGTTCAAAAATCTCTGTTTTACCCCAAAGATAGTCCAAACATGACCCATCATAGAACTAGAACCACATTACACTATAAACTATAAACATTTACCATCACTATAACAAACAGACTAGAAGATTAACAGAGTAACCCTCATTACCAATAGCGTCGATCAGTGCAAAAACGAATTTAAAAGAGAAAAGAAATAAATCATTCAACAAGTACCTTTCCTCAGAACATCTATCACCCCACCTGTTACGCCACAACTAAGGCATTTGTAAAAACTAACCCGACATCACAGCTAACTCCATCATCACAAACGCTCACCTCCTCTCCACCCCGCACGCCAGCCCTCCCCACCTCCTCTTACATTTCGGTAACTCCTGGTAAGCGCCCAATCTACAAGGGTTTCTGCCAACCCAATTATCCGACCGCAGCAGCCGAGATTGTGGGCGCGTTCGTCTCCTCGTCCCCTCGGATAATGCCGACCATTAGGCAGCCCAGAACAGGACAATCTCCACAGGAAGAGGCTTGTCAGGGGCCCTTACGATCACATGACCCTCAGACGACACACTTTGCCTTCTTATTGACTACCGAAATCAAAAGAGCAGCCCTCTTGTGTGATTCGCTTAGTTCAGGGGCAAGGTTGGAGGGGTGGAAAAAAACCTGGCTAAAAAGTCGCTCATTTTTGTTTTGTTTTTGTGTGTGTTGTTTTTATGATTGCCATGACATTATCGTCTGGTTATAATTTGTTATGTCAGTTTGAAAACATCGTGTGGTGAAAAATAAGCACGATCTAGAATATGAAGGGTTGATGTATACAGAACTGCTTCCATGATGGAAGAAGAAAATGGTGGAACAAGGTGTGTTGAAGCTTAATTAGAATTCTAGCCACCGGATTTCAGAAAATACTGTAGGAATTCAATGCAAAAGTCGTAAGGTGCCTAGGAGAACCGAGGTAGATACAAAGTATTTTTTTTTAAAGACTCTGAAGTCATAGAGGTCGTGGAGTGTAGGTACTATTCTAGTATAAGCCTGGACAATGAATGTTTTAGCCAAGCAAAACGACTCTATAATATGAGAATTCTATATCGCTATACGTTTTACAGGAGCCACACTGATCAGAGTTTTGATTGTGGGACTTTGATAAATCGAAGAAGAACGTCAAAGATTGTAACACGAACATTCTTAGGTGAAAATCAATGATGTAGAGGAGAGAGGCCGTCAATACGGCCACGACGTATTGACTCATGACGATGCCAACATCAAAACAGCCTCGACAAAAAGGGCAATTCAGTCGCTGGTCTTTCCGTCTTTTCCAAAGGACCTAGACCTGTAATCAGATGCCGTTTTGACTGGTCTTCTTATTGGTAGGCCTTATTCACCCTTTTGTCGTGGACCCATTTGACAGGGCCAAATTGTTGGGACTGAATAGTTGGGGTCGACTTGTTGGAGCCAAAATGCCACTCACAAAGTATTTTGCCACGATCAACCACGGGTCCATGAGAATTGAAACGTTTAGTTATACATTACTATTTAGAGTCATTTGTATCCTGTAACTGGAGCCCATTTACGCATTTACACATAAAAGTGCCCAGACCATATCAAACTGATCACTGTATTGTGTTAACATTTGGGGGAGAAGGGGTAAGGTGAGAGAAAGCCTATTACCTGACTTAATACAAATTTAATAGAGGAGAGGAGACACAACCAATAATTGTAAAGTTTATTTGTGCTGATGAATACCTCTGTCGAAACTAACCATTTTATAAAATCTATAATTAAAGCTTAAGGGTTTTTGCCTCATTAAAACTATTAAAACTGTCTGTGTCTTTTTATCCAACTGACTCTATATTATGACCTTATCTTAGCCAGAACAAATACCACCTCCCTCATTGTAACTGTCATTGTATGGTACTGCACGCATATACGCTCGCGCATACACACACACACACACTCACGCACACACACTCACACGCCGACACACACACATGGACACACACGCACACACATACACACACACAGTCACACACGAAAGCCCTTGGATGTCTAGATAAATAGAGTAGTTAGAGCTAGATAGGATATATGAGATATATTCACACAGTAGATAGAGGTAGATAGGATATATGAGATATATTCACACAGTAGATAGAGGTAGATAGGATATATGAGATATATTCACACAGTAGATAGAGGTAGATAGGATATATGAGATATATTCACACAGTAGATAGAGGTAGATAGGATATATGAGATATATTCACACAGTAGATAAAGGTAGATAGGATATATGAGATATATTCACACAGTAGATAGAGGTAGATAGGATATATGAGATATATTCACACAGTAGATAGAGGTAGATAGGATATATGAGATATATTCACACAGTAGATAGAGGTAGATAGGATATATGAGATATATTCACACAGTAGATAGAGGTAGATAGGATATATGAGATATATTCACACAGTAGATAGAGGTAGATAGGATATATGAGATATATTCACACAGTAGATAAAGGTAGATAGGATATATGAGATATATTCACACAGTAGATAGAGGTAGATAGGATATATGAGATATATTCACACAGTAGATAGAGGTAGATAGGATATATGAGATATATTCACACAGTAGATAGAGGTAGATAGGATATATGAGATATATTCACACAGTAGATAGAGGTAGATAGGATATATGAGATATATTCACACATTTACATTTATCAATGTAGGCATTCATTCGATGAATGAAAAAGTGGTAAATACCAGAAATAATTGTGACTAAATTAACGTTTTTTGATGGATATGAGATGGGGCATGAACGGATTACTGCTATTTGCATTAATCTTTGCTAATCACAGGGGGGCCTGTCTAAGACATCGTTTGTATTCATTACAAGGACAACAGACGCCCACACGACCACCTGGTTATTGAAACTGGACACAATGACTTATGGCAATCATTAAGTCAACAGCGCACGACAAATCAGCAACTTGTTCGTAGACAGTAGAAGATAATATATACGTCTGCGATTTTTAATGCTAATCATACAAGGTAAAGTAGATAAATATTAATTAATAAGCTGCTCTGTTTGATGTATATAGAAATAGTGTTTTTTAAAAGCTGAGCCATACGAATACGATGAAGTAAGACTGGTCACGGACACTGTAGTTTATTTGAGTAGAGAACAGAGACTTGTGAAGTAAGACTTGTCACGGACACTGTAGTTTATTTGAGTAGAGAACAGAGACTTGTGAAGTAAGACTTGTCACGGACACTGTAGTTTATTTGAGTAGAGAACAGAGACTTGTGAAGTAAGACTTGTCACGGACACTGTAGTTTATTTGAGTAGAGAACAGAGACTTGTGAAGTTAGACTTGTCACGGACACTGTAGTTTATTTGAGTAGAGAGCAGAGACTTGTGAAGTAAGACTGGTCACGGACACTGTAGTTTATTTGAGTAGAGAACAGAGACTTGTGAAGTAAGACTTGTCACGGACACTGTAGTTTATTTGAGTAGAGAACAGAGACTTGTGAAGTAAGACTTGTCACGGACACTGTAGTTTATTTGAGTAGAGAACAGAGACTTGTGAAGTAAGACTTGTCACGGACACTGTAGTTTATTTGAGTAGAGAACAGAGACTTGTGAAGTAAGACTGGTCACTGACACTGTAGTTTATTTGAGTAGAGAACAGAGACTTGTGAAGTAAGACTGGTCACGGACACTGTAGTTTATTTGAGTAGAGAACAGAGACTTGTGAAGTAAGACTTGTCACGGACACTGTAGTTTATTTGAGTAGAGATCAGAGACTTGTGAAGTAAGACTGGTCACTGACACTAGTTTATTTGAGTAGAGAACAGAGACTTGTGAAGTAAGACTTGTCACGGACACTGTAGTTTATTTGAGTAGAGAACAGAGACTTGTGAAGTAAGACTTGTCACGGACACTGTAGTTTATTTGAGTAGAGAACAGAGACTTGTGAAGTAAGACTGGTCACGGACACTGTAGTTTATTTGGGTAGAGAACAGAGACTTGTGAAGTAAGACTTGTCACGGACACTGTAGTTTATTTGAGTAGAGAACAGAGACTTGTGAAGTAAGACTTGTCACGGACACTGTAGTTTATTTGAGTAGAGAACAGAGACTTGTGAAGTAAGACTGGTCACGGACACTGTAGTTTATTTGAGTAGAGAACAGAGACTTGTGAAGTAAGACTTGTCACGGACACTGTAGTTTATTTGAGTAGAGAACAGAGACTTGTGAAGTAAGACTGGTCACGGACACTGTAGTTTATTTGAGTAGAGAACAGAGACTTGTGAAGTAAGACTTGTCACGGACACTGTAGTTTATTTGAGTAGAGAACAGAGACTTGTGAAGTAAGACTTGTCACGGACACTGTAGTTTATTTGAGTAGAGAACAGAGACTTGTGAAGTAAGACTTGTCACGGACACTGTAGTTTATTTGAGTAGAGAACAGAGACTTGTGAAGTAAGACTTGTCACGGACACTGTAGTTTATTTGAGTAGAGAACAGAGACTTGTGAAGTAAGACTTGTCACGGACACTGTAGTTTATTTGAGTAGAGAACAGAGACTTGTGAAGTAAGACTTGTCACGGACACTGTAGTTTATTTGAGTAGAGAACAGAGACTTCAAGCTTTTATGTAAATGTACCATTTTTAACCAAAGGGATAAAAAGTGGGAAATGATGGACAAATTCTGATTTTGTGGAGATAGGAATGAGAATAAATTAATGAATGATCTGGTATATATAAATATATATAGCGTTAAGGGTTAGAACCATTTGTGTGCTTTAAGGTTAGGGTCACCAGTGGATTAAGGGTTTTATTAGAATTATGTTTAGGGTCAAAATGTATGTTATGTTAATATGTTGATTAGGGTCATATGTTGTTTAAGTTTTAGACTAAAGTCAGTGTTCAATCTTGGTTAGGTTTACGGTCATATATTATTTGAGTTGAAGATAATCTTCATATGTGGGTTAAGCGAAGGGGTAGCGTCACGTGTAGATCTCTATTTAGGTTAATATCTCAATTGCAATCAATAAATCCAAATTTAAAGATATGTTAGCCCATATCCCCTTAATAAAATGTTAACAACAATGACGTAACGTTCTTTCGGGTGATAAGGGCCCAGCAGCTTGAATGTTAATGTCCGCTAGGCGGCGGTAGTAACTTTTTAATTTATTTTCTTTAATTACTGACAACTTTGTACGTCTTATTAAAATCAGTTTTTCTGCTAGGCCTGCAAGAAACAGACACAAGAAAAACAAAAAGAAAGGAAAGGGCACGGGTTTGTTAAATTCTTTTTTTTTACTGAGGTGCGGGTGTCGAAAGTTAACATCACCAACCAATCACTCCCTTCAAATTTTAAAAATTAGCTGTAGCCCAAATTATTGTGGTAAGGACATTTCAGCATCTTTTTCACGGGTACACTGCCAAATTTTGATACACGGGTAATTGCACGGCAACGGGTTCCCGGGTACCCGTTGAGAGGCCTAGTGACAACATTGTACAACCGCACCTATTGTTTAAATATTAAAAAATAATATAAATTTAATATGTATAAATGTTAGTTCAAATTTAAAAAAAATAATTATAAACTAAATAATTATTATAATTAATAAATAATCTACTCATGCCTGGAAATTTGTAACTATATAAGTAATTTTAATTTTAAAGTAAATAAATAAAATCATCAATGTAGTACACGTCTATAATAGCATTGCGAATCTGCCTTTGTTATTAAATTGTCTTAGTATCATATTCTACAGACAAAAAATAATTTATTTTGATGTGTCGGCGTGAGCGTGTGCGTGCAGTTTTGAAAAACAAAGTAACAGGAATGTGGAGAAAAGTTTTCAAGGTTTTTCAATTCACCACTGAAATGATGCCTATAAATACACATCTCACACAAGTTTGGAAGTGTTCATAATTCAAATGACCTATTGCTGCTGTAAAGAAATAAAACCTTTCATGACTTAAGTAAGACTTTAAAATACCTATTGGTACTGGATCAAACACTCATGACCTTGGAAACACTTCAACAGAGCTATTGGTGTTGGATCACATACTCTCCTACATGCGCTAACTGACTTCGCCTTTCCATTCTTTACATGTTGTCCACTTCTAATAAATGTGACCCGCACCTACCATGCCACCCTCACCTACCTGCCACCCTCACCTACCATGCCACCCTCACCTACCTGCCACCCTCACCTACCTGCCACCCTCACCTACCTGCCAACTTCACCTACCATGCCACCTTCACCAAACCCTACTCTAAACAAGGTTTCTTACTATTTCTCTTACCTGGATCTGACTTGCAAGGACAGTGCACCGAGTTGAACAAACCAACATTAAAACAACTACAGCAAAAAACATGGGACCGTGAACGCAGAGAGATGGACTATACGAAAAACATTTTCAAATTGCTTTCCAATCCAACATTTTAATCTTAAAATTTGAAAACAAATATCAAGAGAAAGATGAGGCCAAAAAACCTAACGGTACTGTTTTATATCGACCACGTTCTCTTGTGAGTAATGACGAAACAAACTATCCACCTAGACTAGAAAAATCATTTGTTATTTCTTGTCCCAACGGTCGACAAACAGAGCAGCAACACCCACAATCCTTACGAGGCCCACCACTTCTCTCCCCATCCCCACTTCTCCCCCATCCCCCCCCCCAGACAAGTGAGTTTTCCACCCCGAAATATTTGCATTGACCGAAAGGAGCAAATATGACCATATTGGGTCACCGTATTGGCGGGCAGTCCGGTCCATCGATCTCCTGGTCATACAGACGAGATTAAATTATGAGCCGTTGATGGGGGACCCGTTCACCCAATGTCGCAAAACAGTTCTCTCGCTGGCACCCTTACCACGAGGCCGAGACCGGGGCCCCGACGCGCAATTCTATTAAGGCCGCGAGCATCAGAGAGCGAAAAGTTGTTTGATGGGAGGTGGGCCTGCATAGGATGATTCCGATTAGGATCACAAGCTGTGAGTGGGGGATGGGGATGGAGCAACACTATGCTAATGTTAATAGTAGTGTGACCCGACAAAACGGCCCCGACATAACAGCCCCTATCAAAACGACCCCGGTCAATTCGGCCCCGGACAAATGACCTCAGAAAAATCGGCCCTGGTCAAAACGGCCCCGATCAAAATGGCCCAATGAAATAGTTTACATTTTTTAACACAAAGTTTAATTTTTTTGTTGAATTTTGACCTTTTGTCAACTTGTTCACCCTTGAAGAAAGTGAAAGTGGTCAAATGGTAAAATTATTTCTTGTGATGTTATTATATTATTTCTTTCTCAACAAACAATTGTGACTTGGTGCCATATAGAGTAAAGGTTATAAAATTGTTTCTTGCGATGTCATTATTATTGTTTCGTGTGAACTAAACCTGACAGTGAATCGGTGAGTAAAAATACGAATATAATATTTGATTGAATTTTTTACTATTAGTCCATATTTTGTCCAGGGCCTTTTTGACTGGTGCCGTTTTGACGGGGGCCGTTTTGTTAGGGGCCGTTTTCCCGTGCGTTTTGTCGGGGCCTATTTCTCGGGGCTGTTTTGTCCGGGCCGTTTTGTCGATGAACCTAATAGTAGAGTTAAAAAAACGATTTAAGAAGAACTTGCGAACGCGTGAAAAATTAAGCCTCACACTTAACCACAAAGATCGACTTCAAGATTAAGCGAAGTAACCAGAACGAATGCCAGGCATACTATCCCTCTCCACTTTTTCCCCTCACAACCACCAACAAGAACCAAAAACACACCCTATATAAAAAATGACAACAATGTAGGATCCATTACATGCTTTCCTTCTATACAGAAGATCATTGCGTCCTACGACTATCCGTGGTTAATGTGATGCAAACGTCACAAAGTCAGTATGCGCGTGCTACAACATAAAGTTTTTAACTTATTGTGATTGCTCGTTGTTGCTTGATGCTCTGCTGACGTATTTGAACTGGGTTGTCCCCCACCCTCTATTTTGTCAGAGACAAATTTCATAAGGTAACATGAGTTTCATTGAGGCGTGCCTTAAAATAATTTAAAGAATAATAAGTTATATTGTCTCTTGCTGTTAATGAGAAATAACGATATATTTATTCTCTTGCTAATCGCGATCTCTCTCCCTCT